>PVJC01005041.1:0-60940 GCA_004026665.1 Murina feae
GGAGAGGCTGCCTGTACTGCACTCTCAGAGAAGGCCTCAAGCAAGCTCCTGGCAGCTCTGGAACTAGATTGACCTTCAGGGTTGGGGAGAATCACTTTGACCTCTGAGTGGAATGACCCTGGGATGCAGACTGTCCCTGGGAATGGACATGAGCTGGGGTGAGGTAAGAATACAATCATGGCCATTTCAGAGGAGGGCTGTGGCTGAGGACTGTCCACTGGTAGTGCTAACAGCACCACACAGCAGTAGATCTTTCAGTCCTAAAGGTGAATCTGGGTGTAGTATCATAGGATCCATAGTTAAAAAGAATTTAAACAAAATCAGACAAAATTTGTCCAAAATTAATGAAGGAAACATATCTGACTTGGGAGATTTTAGACCATTAAACAGTATCCTTCATTCATGTAGCAGCCAGGCCTTTAGTACTTAACCATGTGCAAATATTTTAACTGATGCCTGGAACTGTGGACATGAATCAATCACAGCAGGAAGGAAGCTTTGGGCATCCACCACAGGCCAAGTGTTTTATGTAGGTTTTTCATCCCATCTTCACAAAACCCTTATGAAGCGTGTATTGTATTAATTCTGACAAGAAAACTGAGCTTTAATGAGTGTTAAAAATTTGTCCAGGACCACAAAGTAAGTAGATGGCAGATCAGAGAGGCAGTTCATTCTGTGTGAGTCCAGACCCTTTCTAGAGGAAAGCATTGTGCTGTCACCAGGTCAGGTCCGACAGCCATGACAAAATAAAGCTAAGGACACTCCATGCACAGGCAAAGTGCCCAGAGGATGGAGGAAGAGACGACCAGTTCTCCCTGGAAGACTGTCATGGGAGTACCTGGCAGACCAAATAGGGTTCCCCTGGTTGGAATAAAAGGGAGAAGGGGGTGGCAAATTGAAGGAGACTCATGATGATTAGAGACATAAACTAATTCATTCTTCACGCAGGATTCATTATAATTGTTCTGGAACTAAACCACATCCTGGTTAAGACACTCACTCTGCAGCTCACTCCTTCGTGTTTCAGCTAGAGAGCCTCATTGTGCCACGCAAGACCCGACCATTAACATAATTCCATCCTTATTTCCTTTGCAGCCCCCAGCTCTGGACTTTCCTGGGTTTAAAATCTACACTTCACTCAGGCTGAACTACTGCCATTCCCCTCGGGCCTTGCTCTGTGTCTTCTTTGCTGTATCCCTGTCACTGACCATCTCTCTTCTTCTTTCTTTCTCAGACTCTCTCAATGCCTCTCTCTTTGAGTTGTCACTGCTTACTCTCGGGATACTCTTCTCCTCACTGCTTGTCACCTGGCTAATCCACAAGTTTGCTCACATGTCTCTCTGGGAAGACTTCTCTGGGGTTGGTGCTTCTTATGTGTTCCCCACTGCACTCTGTGCCCAGTAGCCCATCACGGTGTTTCTCACGCTCTGTTGACACAGTAGGTCAATGGTGTCTGCTCCTCACTAGAGTGTTAGCTACTAGAGGGAAGGAACCATGTCATATTTATATTCTACTACTTGCCTCAAGCACAGAATCTAGTGCATAGTAGGTAGTAGGTGTTTAATCGTACTGTGAAAAAGGAAGGAAGGGAGGTAGAGAGGAAAAAAGGAAGGAAAGAAAGAAATTGGTCAGTTAAACAAAGAGAGAATTATATTTGGCAATTCAGATGTATAAAATATCTATTGTAACTGGCTATTGTGAGGTTTACTAATAGCTTTTAGATTAGGAAAAGAAATATAGGTCATTTCAATTTCAGAATATTTTAAAGGGAATGCTAAAATGTACCTCTTAGACTAAAGAATGTTTGGTTGTAATTTTGAGAGAGAAAAATAAAAATAAAAGTTTTAATATATTCAGTCCTTCATAATGTCTGTATTGCTATGGTCTTGACATTTGATATCCCCAATAAAAAGTAGATATTTTTAGATTTGTTCTTTGTTGTGTTTTTTTAACTTTCTATGTCATTCAAATTCACCTTCTCCCCCATAATTTTGTAACTCTTCAATTATAAAACTATTATATGCTTATTCTAGAAATTTTAGAAACTATAGAAATATATAAAACATAAATTCACCCCAAATGCTTCTACAGATATTTCAATTATAAATTTTTCTTCCCCTTTCCTTTCTATTTCTTCTGTACTTTATAATAAAACTGAGTTACATATTAAATTTTACATTCTGCTTTTTCCTCCAGAAAGCTAATAAAAACTACTCTCCAAGTCATTAAAAATTTCTCAAAAGAGGATTTTTAGTTGGTGTGAGTTATTTAATTTCATAAGCACATCATAATATACTTAACAATTCCCTTGTTCTAGGAAATTTAGTTAGATTCTATTTTTTTGATAGAAATATAACTAAAAAATAAATTCAACATAGTTTGGATGATGTTTTTATTGGTAGTTGTACCAGCCTCTCTATTTTAGCTGCAGTTATTTTGGTTACTATTAATTTTTTTTAAAAAAAGCTTCACCTATTGTCACTTAAGGAAATTCTGAGGCTAATATGATATTCCTTACAAGAAAAAAAACACATTTATTTATTTATTTATTTATTTATTTATTTATTTATCAGACATTAATTGCTGTTCTGATACTTAGGTCTAAAAACTATAGAGGCCTTCAGAGAGAGGACTTTTGAGAGCTTATAGTTTGATGTGGCAACCAGTCATGCACACAAATATCCTGGTGGAAGACTGTGGGCTCAAAGTCATGAGAGCTCAGACTATTAATATCATAGGATGTCTGAAGGAAGAGAGCTTTTCTACTGAGGGCCTATAGAAGGCTCCAAAGTAA
Organism: Murina feae; assembly: GCA_004026665.1. NCBI lineage: Eukaryota > Metazoa > Chordata > Mammalia > Chiroptera > Vespertilionidae > Murina > Murina feae. The sequence goes on from PVJC01005041.1 coordinate 2,795, forward strand.
TTACAACATTCTAGAATAACTTGCTTGTCATTTGTGTATGTATGTACAGATGTTAAAAGGTAAAATATAATTATTTTGTTCCAAATTCTCAATTAGCCAATTTAAAAGCCATAGTTAATAACTAGTAATATTCACTCAAAAGTACTATTCAGAAAATAAATTTTGGTTCTCAAAGTTATACCAGTAAAAAAAAAATTAAATTGTAAGATAAATTATGACTTGAAGATGTCTATAAGGACAATGGGTATTTTATAAATATACAATGGTTTATAATATTAAAGTTTATCTCTCTACCATATTTAATTTCTGAAAAATTGTTAGGTTTTATATGCACTTTTTAAAATATCGTGTAATGACTCAAACTTCTCCACTGATATATAAAGGAAAATATTTCTCCAAGCAGAGAAATTCTCCTACTTTTGCAAATGTTTGTATATTTACTTTACTTTGGAGTTGCCCTTTATTTGTCCTCATCTCAGATAGGAGCTCCCTTTTTCATTTCTCTTAAGGTTCAACTCATTGTAAGGTTGTCAAGTTGGAAGGAAGTGTCAGTTCCTGTGCTTGTCTCCTTAAGTATGCCCTGGTTTTAGTTTTGGAGGTCATGCTCCTGAAACACACTAATTTGCCTCTCATGTCATGACCACTTAAAAAAAGCTACCCATGCACAATACATAGGTTCTCTCAGGAGGAGGTCTTATACCTTGACTACTTCTGAAGGTTTAAAGAGGGTCCCAAGTCTGAGTACTACTCTGACCTCAGTGTCCATGGTATTTTCATGAATTACCTTTTCATGCCTGGTTGGCTGGAACACCAAAAGTTTACTTCCATAAAATGATAACTATAAATGTGAAGAGGAATGCCAACTATAAAATATGAACCAGATTTCTAAATAATACAGCATACACTTTTCATTACCCTTTTAGCTCTGCTATTTCCATCTTCTGCTTGCATGAGGCAAAGCAGGGTGGATGCTAATCTGTTTTATATTTATCTTTCTGGCACATATAGTTTTTAAGGTAGTCTTCTTACTAAGAAGAAAGTCTTCCAATAGGATCCTGTTCAGGAAGACAGACCAAAATGAAGAGTCATACTGTGAGGTAAGAAACGCAGCTGTTCTTCTTGCCATGATTTGCTCAACGACGAGCTCCATTAATGGTAAACAAATGACTTATAACTCATGAGTTCCCATGTGGAAGTCATTGTGCTCTGAATAATTGCCTGTAGGTACAGTAGAGCTAATGTGCTATACCTGTGAGCATTGTCCATACGGTGTTCATACTTGGGGTCATCATTAGGCAGATAGATATTAGGGCATACACTTCTCTCTTGCCTGTTTTACCAAAGAATATTATTTCGATGTTTTTATGTCCTCGACCCTATTTCTCTTCTATAGCCATAATTTCCATCCAAATATCTTATTTCTTGGCTTTACTGTTTTCTTATACTGTCCTACGTTTTCCAAAGCTAAGAGTAAGTAGTTTGATTGCTCTCATCAATCAGCTCCCCTCAGAACTCTGAACAGATTCATCCTCAGCCATTCTAGCAACCAGGAGATTGTGATGTATCTGTGAAATGTAGCTTACAGTGGATGACAGACCCCAACAAAAGGGTGGTCAGGCAAGGAACAGGGGGCAGCCATCTTTACACAGCAAATCTTGGTTTTCTGCACAAGAAAATTACCCTATGTTGGACTTTCAGGAATAAAACAATCACTCACAGATGAAACAACTGTAATAATTAATCCACATAAGAATTTCCTCATCAGTAAATTAATCATATTTAACATTGATTAAAACCAAGAAGAATCACATGAGATTCACAAAACACATGGTGACCATTTTAGTCATTTGCATACACACTGCAACCAAATTACCTGTAGCAATATATGTTCAACACTGAGTAGTGACGATATTTGGGGGCCTGACAAGAGGAAAGTATGTTAGTTTAGTGTTTCCTGGGATGAAAAGGTTTTTTCTTTCATTTTGTTTTTAAACTTATAACTTTCTTCTGTTTACCATTCTACTCAGAAAGTTGAAAATAGATCCTTTTTAAGAGGTTTTGAGGAGTGGTAAATAACACAACAGGTTGTTGCAGGTTTCTAGAAAAGCATTATATGCCCAAGTCCTTTTACAGTTTATTTAAACCTGTATTCTGTTCCCTCTTAATTGACTGCATTTTCACCAGAATAAAATAATGTTGGTATAACCACTGCTCCTCTTTTTTATGGAAAATTAATGGGTGGGCCACTATCCCAAACACCAGAGAAGTGAACAGATCTGCCTTTAGAGGAAATTGAACCTGACATGTTTTGGAAAACACCACAGTCTTTTACGATGTAGTGGTGGGATCCACAAAACTTATGACTTGAAAATCTAAGGAGTGACTCCGTTATAATGGGATAAAGCACATTACTTTTGCTAAAAGGACTCTGAAATCTGCAATTCTCTTCGCTGGCACTTTTCCCTAAGCTGTGCTGTACAGAACATGTGCAGTACTATTCTGAGTTTTCCGGAAGTGAAACAACTTTATGGAAATCATATGTAAAATGTTTCTCAAGTTTTCTGCAGTTTACTTTTTTATGAGTCTGTTAAAAATTTAAGAGGAGCCTTGTTGACATTTTATATGCTTATTTTTCTCTCAAAAGAAAATTGGAGGATTTTTAATTTTTCATATCTAAGATGATAAAAGGTGAAATAACATCATAATTCTTGTTCAATTTGATATTTGGTTGTTTTCTTTTCTTTTATGAGTTTTATTTATCTTATAACCAGTCTTGAATGTCTCATCTAAAAAAAAAGTTTATTTCACTTTTTCTGTTTTGGGGAATTTGCCTAGAGTTAAGTATCCAGAGAGAAACAAAATACTACCTCTGAAATCTTTCATAAATAATGTAAATATTTTAAATTGTATCAATAAAGTATTTTAACTACCCCAATAAGTGATTTTGGTGAATGTTTTGAAAATAGAGAAATGAATATAGTGTCTTAAATATATTTGAATATTGCATTTATATTGTTTCCCTCCTAATGTGTTTATGAAATGGAATACTTTTCATAGAAGAATATGGCTACAGCCACTTATTACTTTGTATAATGTTTTATTCATCAAAATGACACTAAGATTTTTATACTTCACCAAATACTTTACTAATCCAAGTACTTCAAAGTCCCTTTGTGATCTCTAAAGAGAGAAACATTATGACATTTGTAGATACAACAATTCATTAGGTTTAACACAACTATTAGTTCTTTAATTAAATATTGACTTGAACTGCCAGCTTCTACTTCAACTGAAAGAGTGATCTTTTATCAGCAAATGGTTGGACTGATTCACTGCATTTACTCAACCAACTTCACATAATTGAATGCCTCCTATATGCAACTCAACACTTTGGCACTGTGTGTATACATAGTGATGTGGCAGGAGATGGAAATACAGATGTTCTATTTTATTTTGTTATTATTACAAAATACTATCAAAAAAGGCTGATAAAAGCTTCTAGTAAAGATGGCAAAATAGGTAAATACAGTACTTGCATTTTCCTACAGCCACATCAAAATTACAACTACACTACAGAACAACCATCATTCAGAACTACCTGAAATATAGCTGAACAGGAGTCCTACAACTAAGGATATAAGGAAGAGCTACACTGAGACTGTTAGGAGGGGCAGAGACATGTGGAACAGGCTGCTCCCATGCCCATATCTGGCAGATAAAAATCAGGAGGGATATCTCAGCTTTGGAAGTTTCCTCTAAAGAGGCCCCTAGACCAGGATTTCAGTGCCAAGGAAAGAAGTTCCCATAATTTCTGGTTATAAAAACCCGTGAGGATTGTGGCTGAGTAAGACTAAGGGTTGCTGGTGTACCAAGCATTCCTCTTAAAAGACCCATGCATGGATTTACTTGGACTCACTCTCTCTGAGCTCCAACACTGCAGCAGCAGTTGAAAAGCACCAGGGACATACGTGGAGGAACTGAACTATCTGACATCAGCGTGAGAGCTGTGGGGGAGGGAGGCAGCTTTCTCTGAGACAGAAGTGCTGGCAGAGGTCACTGTTCCTTTTCTGAGTCTTTCTACCATACAGCCAGCAGGCAAGTACCATATCTGAGTCTCTATAGCATGGCTAACACTATTTGCCCAACCCTGGTGATTCCATGAGGCCCTACCCCACCCAATTTCAGGGTCCACCCAATCTGTTTTCAGTGACTTGTGCATACAAATGGCTTCTCTTGGATCACACTCCAGACTTTCCTAAAGTCTCTCAAACAAGCAGCATCTGGCCTCAGCATGCCCCATACCTGTCACTAAGTGGCCCCAGGTCTGGCACTAGCAGTATAACCTTGGTTCACATCTTGATTTCTCCTGGGCATCTCCAAATCCAGCACAAGTATAGTTATCTGCAGGTCACTTTATAGTTCATGCTGGGAGGCCCTGGAAAAATATGCAGCAGGTGCATCTCCTGGGAAACCACAGAACCAGTATGCCCTGTGAATAGCTTCAGACCATCTCTCCCCAAACAACATACTCAAGGAGAGGACTCAGGAGACACCAGACCCTCACTGAAGGAAGTCCTACTCCATGGGGTGGGACCTTCCACAGCTGATCCTCCACAATGGTCACAGCCACTCCTTGCCCAAAGGCCTGGGATAAATACCGCCCATTGATGTGCCAATATCAATCAAGGCTCAACTGTAATAGGAGGCTATACACACCCCAGGGAGGGGGAGGAGGGTAGCGATCTGGACTGCCTAGGTTGAGTGGGGAGGCTGTGCCACTGGACCCTACAGAGCACCTACCACATAAAAGGCCACTCTACCAAGCCTGGGATATGTAGCAATTCTACCTAATGTATAGAAACAAATACAGGATGGCTGCCAAAATGATGAGACAGAGAAGTATGTCCTAAATGAAAGAACAAAGCAAGAAAAGAACTAAACAAAATGGAGATAAGCAATCTACTAAATGCAGAGTTCAAAACACTGATTGTAAGGATGTCCAATGAACTTAGAGGAAGGATACATAAACTTAGTGAAAACTGCAATAGCATTAAAAAGGACATGGTAACCTTAAAAAAGAATCAGTCAGAAATGAAAGATACACTAACTAAAATGAAGAATACATTATAGGAAGTCAACAGTGGAGTAGATGAAGCAGAGGATTAAATCACAGATTTGGAAGACAAAAAAGCAGCTCTGGTCAGAGTGGCTCAGTTGGCTGGAGCATCTTGCTATGCACTGGAAGGAAGGCTGCGAGTTCTATTCCAAGTCATGGCACATACTTAGGTTGTGGTTTGATCCCCATTCAGGGCACATTCAAAAGGCAGCCAATCAATGTATCTCTCTCACATCTATGTTTCTCTCTCTCTCTCTCTCTCTCTCTCTCTCTCTCTCTCTCTCTCTCTTTCTCTCTCATCAATTAAAAATAAACAAAGTAGCCTGGCCAGTGTTGCCCAGTGGTTGAGTGTTGACCTATGAACCAGGAGATCACGGTTTGATTCTCAGGCAGTAAACATGCCCAGGTTGTGGGCTTGATCCCCAATAGGGGGCATGCAGGAGGCAGTGGAATGATCATTCTCTCTCATCATTGATGCTTCTATCTCTCTCTTCCTCTCTTCTCTGAAATCAATAAAAATATATTTAAAAAAAAAGAATTTAAAAAGAAAGCAAAAACTACCCATCAGAATAGCAAAAAATGAGGATAGTGCAAGAAGCCTCTGGGACAACTTCAAGGGGGGCTGAAAGGAGAAGAATGAGCAATAGCTATTTTAAAATATATTGGCAAAAAACTTCTCTAACCTGATGAGAAAAAAAATAGACATATAAGTCCAGGAAGCACAGAGAGTCCCAAATAAGTTGAACAAAAAGAGGCTCACATCAAGACACATTATAATCAAAATGCAGACGTTTAAAAGACAAAGACAGAACCATTAAAAAAGCAAGAGAAAAGCAGTTAGTCACAAGAAAGCTCATAAGACTATCAGCTGTTTTTGCAACAGAAACTTTGTAGGCCAGAAGTGATTAGAAAGAAATATTCGAAGTGATGAAAGGCAAAGACCTACAACCAAGATTGCTTTACCCAGCAAAGATGTCATTTAGAATTGAAGGTCATATAAAAAGGTCCTCTGAGAAGAAAAAGCTAAAGAAGTTCATTACCATCAAACCAGTATTACATGAAATGAATAATAAAAAATGATAAAAAATATGAACAATAAAAAGGCAATAAATACATATCTATCAACAATTGAATTAAAAAAAATAAATGAGCAGGCAGAACAGAAACAGACTCATAGATACAGAAAACATTTTCACTGTTGCCAGGTGGAACGGGGGTTGAGGGCATCACTGAAAAAGGTGAAGTACAAATTGGCAGTTACAGAACAGTCATGGGGATGTACACTATAGTATAGGGAATACTAGTATAGTCAATAATATTCTAATAACTATGTATGGTGTCAGATGGGTATGAGATTTATCAGGATGATCACTTAGTAAGTTATAAAATGTCTAATCACTGAGTTGTACACCTGAAACTAATAGGATATTGTATGTCAACTGTAATTGAAAAATAAAAAATGATATTTAAAAAAGGCTGATGAGCTTTTCCTAAATAGGCAAGCATGTAGCAGCTGTGGGAGGAGGAGAGAGAATAGTGGCATTTTTTAAAATGGGCATTTGGTTTTACAGATTGATTAATGAAAAACAAAAACAAGGATGAACTATTAAGTCAACAAATTATTATTATAGTTATTTTTATGAAGTGATCTTGCTCTGCTTTTGAATTAAGTTGCAAATTTCAGTCACACATTAACATTCCTTCTTGGAAATGACTTTAATATGGTTATATATCAATTCTATTGCTACTGGTTCCTAAAATAGAAGACTGACTTGACCTGTGGCTGGTGCTAGAGAGACTGTGTCCTGTGTCACGTCAGTAAAGTAACACTGAATTTAACCCTCATAGAGGAAAGACTAGCACAGGCAAAACAACATCATTGCTATTTTTCTAACTTCCAGCACTTCATTAACTATGGCACCTCATAGGGCTTATATAACTGTGAGCATAACTTTGTAAAGTTTATAAACATAACAGAGAGCCTTCTCACGGGTGTCCTAGGCCAGGCCGCATGCGTCGCTCCTTGAGGTCACCCAAAGTTCCTTCTCCAGACACAGCCTACCCGTTAGTTGCAAACAGAGGCAGGCTGCCCACACTGGCTGTCCTAGCACTAACCCCTCAGAGATCGTACTCAGCAGCCCTGTACTTCTGCCAGCATGTCGCCAGAGGAAGATTGATTGCCTCTTAATAATGTTTCTCGTAAGTTTCACCAATCTGGGTCTTTTTCCAGTTCCCAGGTTCTTAGCACTTGACCCCCACAATGGGGCATTCCTTGAGGCTCTGGCCTGACGAGACCATGAAGAGAAAACTGAAATTTTAGTCAGCAGGGCAGTCAGAATCTTGGACCTTCCTCAAGGTCTATGAGAACCCATTATTGTAGACAATCACAACTGCTTGCTGCAGAACACTGCAGCTGCACCGCCAAGCTTGGGTAAGGCTTAGTAAATGTCCCCTAAATTCACCATGTCCAGACATGAGGCAGAGTGGTGTGATAAGCTAAGGCTGTTCCTTAATCATCATGACTTTCCCGGTTTTTAACCTCCCTTATTATGGAAACATACACATACAGAATTTTAAGGGTATAAGAAGTAGAAACCACCAAGGATTTCTTCTTAGGAATTATCCCTCCCAGGGCCTTGGTGTTAAGATTTCATATCCTGGACTACAGTCGTAGCCCCAATCATTTCTTGGCATTGTTATTACATTATCCTCAAATATGAAATATTAAAGTGTAGTGGGTTCTAATGTATGTCTCTGTGTGTATGCACTGATGAATAGGAAGTCCCAGCCCTTTATAAGTGTGGGGCCAATGGACAGAACCACCACCCACCTTACAGGATAATCATTCCACATTACGCTGTTACTCTTTGACATTACATTTTAGGGTTATTATTTGAATGATAGTTGATTCAAATGGCCACAACAACTGTGCTTTACAGAACTTCACTGAGTTCCTTTCTTACCTCATCCTTTTAATTTTGAGACCATTAGGAATGGTTCCTCTCCCCAAATTTCTGTGCTATTTAATGAGATATGGTAAATGATGTTTCTCTTCCAAATCTCTTCTTTCCTCTCAATATGATTTTATAGGCCATCTTTAAACAAACACATATACAGATCACCCTACCTCCCTTTGTCCAAGCCCAGGCTGCAGATAGCCCTGTTTGATTGGAGGGAAATGGTTTATTCATTCAACCAGCCTTTTAAAACAGGGAATCTTCTTAATTAAAAACTCACCCTGCCTTAGATCCTCTAGGAAAATTTCTTCTGAAAAGAATGTGGGATCCTAGGAGCCAAGGACTTTGGTAGTAATTAGACTGGAGTTTGAATCCTGGATCCAGCATTTAATTACTTGGTGGCCCTGGACAAGTTACTTAATCCTTTAAGCTTCAATTGCATCAATAAAATGAAGATCATATGAATTACTTGTCTTAAGGATTTAGCAAGTTAAGATACCCTAATATATAAAAACCCAGGGTCCATAATGTCCAAAATGACCAAAGGCTTGACCGAACATCAGGATGCAAGTGCAGCAGGTGGGGACTGGCAAGCAGGCTGAACTGCTGACCTGAGAAAGAGAGGGGCAGGGAGCTTGTCAGAAGCTGCTGTGGCTGCTGGCAAGGCCCAGAGAGAGAAGCAGGTCTGATGCAGCAGATCAGACCTGCTTCTCTCTCTGGGCTTCATCAGCTGCCGAGCCTCTCTCTCTCTCTGAGAGGTCAGCAGTTCAGCCCACTAGCCAGCAGCTGATCAGCCCCACCTCTCCGATCAGGCCTAGAGATAGGGCCAGAAACACTGACTGGCATAGAAACTGACCAATCAGAACCAAATCTGGGTGAATTGCAAGGAGCCAATGGCTGCCTAGGAGGCAGAGCTTTTGATGCTGATTGGCATAGAAACCAATCAATTAGAACTTAATCTGGGTGAACTGCCAAGAAAAACCTAAGGTGGGAGCTGAGGAGGGATTTTAAGGGCAACAGCTATTTGGTGTAAGGTGTAAGAAAGTGGTTCAATTTTTTAATAACTGGTTTGCCAATATAGTGCATATGACTGGCTATCAGACTGGATTATGTATTTTTGTCTGCCAAGAGCATCTCCTCCTGCTGAAAAAGGCTTCCTTCCCCCCGCCCACACACACACCATTTAAGCAATCTTATCCTCTATAACTTATCTATACTAATAAAAGGGTAATATGCTAATTAGACTGAGTCAACCGGCCATCTTCTAGACGTCTGACTTGCTTCCAGACCAAGCCATGGTGGTGGGGGCTGAGACAGAGGAAGTTAGAGGCAATCAGGTCATCAAGGGAGGGCAGTTTGGGGTGAGATCAGGCCTGCAAGGGAGGGCAGTTAGGGGCTATCAGGCAGGCAGAGGCAGTTAGAGGCAATCAGGCAGGCAGGCAGAGGGGTTTTGGGCAATCAGGCAGGTAAGGCAGATAAGCAGTTAGGAGCCAGAGGGCAGGCAGGCAGGTGAACGGTTAGGAGCCAAGGTGAGAAGGATGCCTTTATTGTCTCAATCTCACCAACTTGTATCATAAATAAGGGAGTAAAGGAAACATTGGTGAAAGGTAAGAGCTGAAGTTTGTTTCACCATCATACACCAGTCAATTTAATTGAAATTCATCTTTTGTTTTATGTTCAATATAGTTAACAAATGACCAAGTAGGATTTTCTCTTTTCCCAACTCTTGTCTCTCACATCAACTTTCTGTATATATTTGATGAAAGAAGGTATTAAAGCCCACCAAAATATGAGGAGACATAGAAGTCAGAGTGGAGATGTGAGTTTTTAAAGAGTGGGTTTCTTTTCTTTTCTTCCTTTTTTTTGTTTGTTTAAAAAGTATCTTTTTGTTGATTTTTAGAAGGAAGGAATGGGAGAGGGATAGAGAGGTAGAAACATCAATGAGAAACATCGATTGGCTGCCTCTTGCATGCCTTCTACTGGGAACTGAGCCCACAATCTGGGCACTTACTCTAACAGGGAATTGAAACAGAACTTTTTGGTTCCTGGGTTGACCTTCAACCACTGAGCCTCACTGGTTGGGCAGGAGTGGATTTTTTTTTATGGCTGAAATGCTTGCATTTCAGGATTTATGGCTTTTCAGGCTTAACATTATTTAAAAATCTATTTCTAGGACACTTTAATGAAGCTGCAAAAGTCCTTGATTCTAAGACACACTTGTTGGTAATGTTTCCCATTAAATAAAGCAAGGGGACACTTACAATTTATTTCCTTTGAACTCATGCATTCACTTTCTCACCAACGTAATGAAAGGAGCTCTGGAACTGAAATCAGAAATCCCAGCTGACTAAACCCACTAACTATGAAACCTTGGACAAGTTGCTTAAATTGCTCAAAAATGTTCATTTCTCTGTGCACAGGGTGGTAGGGTTGATTTATATAATCTCCAAGTTTATTTCCATCCATAAAGCTTTAAGCCTTCGATTGTGATCAATTCTATGAGCTCTCTCAGTTATTATGTCCTGAATTTTGATGAAATACATATTTCTAAGTACTGAATAGAGGCCAACTCTTATGAATGGAAGGGTACTGTGAAAGCAATAGTCTTTGTAATAACATCATTGTTTCATCAAGCATAAGTCAAACGCAAACCTCAACTTGCCAATAACTGCTGGCTACTCTCAATGTCTGCATGTGTACATAGCACACCTGCGTTAAGCACCTTCCCCATCGAGCGTGATTATTTCAGGGTACAATTCCCTTAAAGTGGATCTGGGGCAGGGGTGATGAAAACTCCACCACCACCTTCCACTATGCTTGTGTGCTTGGGAGAGGTCTTTAGGTTACAATTTGTCAAAAAAAATATATAAGGTGATTTAGAGTCCTTTTTTTTTTCTTTGTCTTCTGACTACCCCACTCAATTTATAATCTCTTTGTCATATGAAGTAAAAAGCCCATAGAGAATAAAAGCAAAATCACCTTTTATACTAAAGCATTAAGCTTATCCAAGGATAATGTTCACATTTTTCGCCTTTCAGGATAACATGTAGGTACTGAAACTGTTTACTTTCCTTTTTTCAACCCTCTTGCTGCAGGGATGGGGCACGGGATTTAATTAGTGTGCCATTGAGTTCATTCAGCAGAAATGTAGAGAAGTGGCAACAGCTGAACAATATTCTTTATCAATGTGCTGGGGAAGAAGAGGCTGTCTGCGGAGCATTCTTTTCATACTTTGTAGCTCTAAAAGTAGCCAGTTAATTAGATTCCATGGTTACTGCTATTGTAATATCTGCTTATTTGAAGTGCAAAGATAATCATCAATTGTACACTCTTGACTACACTATTAATGGCTTTAATGCCCACATTGTGTTTACATTTTGCATTGCCACGAACACTTAGCTATTGTGGTTTTTAACATGTAGTAATTCAGTGAATACTGTCTCCATGTAATGCCCTTGCCATCTCATTCTGCAGCATTAAGTGTTGTTTTTCTAGCGAGGTCTTGAAATGTGGGGCATTATGTATGAGTTATGCTAATTTGTTAGGGCAAGGAATACATTAATTTCATTAGTAAATGGCCTCAAAGCAATAATTACCAGTGTAGGTGTGTCAGAAGCGATCATGCTCAGTTTTGCTAGTTAATTACCAAGATTTTGTTCTGAGGGGCCCAGATTTGACATCCAGCTTCAATTTAGCCATAAATAAAGTCCTGAAGTATGTAGGGATGCAGAAAGGAAGCCAAGAACTTGTTTTGCACTTGCATACTTCCACTTTTTGTCCAGTGTAACTGCCAATAAGATGCCAAAATAATTAATGTCAGTAATATAAAGTTTTAGTATACCCTAAAAAAGCACATTTTGTTAAAAATAGTAATTACGTTTTCTTGATACCCTTCTTTGCTTACATAACTGGATTTTAAATGATCCACAAAATAGTGTGTAACTTGCTAAGATGAATTCCACTTACAGTTGTTGTCTGCAGTTCATTTTCAAAGCTAAAGTCACTTTATTTTTTTTTAAATAAACGGAATTTTCCACTAATGGATTAATTGGCTCCCTGAGCCTGCTATATTATTATACTACTTGAACCATTTGCTGCTAAGCAGTAATAGTAGACCCCATATTCCAGTATTAATTTCCACAAAAATTTGACATTCTTTTTATAATCATACACCTGTCGGAGCCATTTAATGCGTATCCATTTGCTAAAATGATGAGTGGAGCTTGTTTAAAGCTGAGCAGTCGCTGGAGCTGTTTATGGAATGTTGGAATCCTACACGAGGCTCCGGGTCCTGGTGTTCTGCTCTAATGAGAAAATAATGCTCTCCCAAACTGTCTGAGGAAAGGAATACAGTGGAGTTTGAAAAGCACCTGACACATATGTGTACAGAAAGGACATGTGAGCCGTGAGAAGGAAAGGGGCAAAGCAAATGCAGGCCACAGGACAGCAGAGGAAGCCATGAAGAAGGAAATACAGGAAAGCAGCTGGAAGGAGCTTCTTGCTGTTAGGAGTTTTTGTCTGTTTGGGGCAGTACTTTTTATTTATTTTATTGTTATTGTTGACATTATTGCAGAGGTCCCCCAGTACCTCCCTTTGTCTCCTCCCACACAGACCCTCCGCTCCTCCCTCTGGTTCTAACTCCGCATTGTTGTCTGTGTTCATGGGCTAGTAAAAAAAAAAAAAAAAAAAGGCATGAGTCATTTCTACAAGTGATTGTTGTGGAATCAAACACCAACCATGATCCTAAACATAATAATGGAGGTGAGGAGGAGCGAGACTACTAGGAAATTAATTCTCTTCTAGATTCTTTCTGTCTCATAGAAGATGCCCGGAGCTTCTCTTCCCCTGTCCAGTTTCCACACAGTCACTCTGCACGCAGCCTGCTGATTCCACCCCAGCCTTTGGCTTTGGTTGTTTTAACAATTTTTTTGGGGGGTGGACACATATCTAGATTTCAACTAGATTATTGAAATCCGAACCTGGGCTGCCATGACAACAAACCATTCTACCCTTAGGATTTAGAAAAGACAAATATTGTTTTACTCCAAAGCAAGTTTTTATTTACCTGAAAAAACAACTGACATTAAATACTATTAATTTTAACAGACCACAGCAGTTTGGACAAAGATCAAACAGTTTGTCAATTTGATGATGATGATCCTCAATGGTAAGGATTAGTTGAAACAGATCTTTTCCTTCTTTCTGAAGTTAGTACAGGAGTCCAGATTTAAGAAGTGAGTCTGATTTGGACCAGCAGAGTCTAGACATTATTTAAGGATATTTGCTATACATGAAAAAATCTTGAGTAGGATCCTTGGTGGTGATCTTGACTTGTTTAGCTAATGCCTACATTCAAAACACTCGCACAGACATGAATTGCTGTCTTTGTGAAATGCACACAGCAAAAGTTAGAGGTCAAGGATTGAAGACTTTAAATTAAGAGGTAAGGCTTTACTTACTCATTTAAAAGGAGAGGTTAGGGGCATTAAATCTGAGTTACAGAGATGAGGAACTGGGGCTTCGGCAACTCATAGCTCCAGAGTTGCCCTATTCACATCATGTTCTGAATGAGAGCCAACACCAGGATGGTGCAGTGCACAGCCTGTGTGGCCAGACACGGCAACCTGCACAGGACACGAAAGTCGGGAATGAGTAGATCTGGGTTTCTCTAAGCTCTGCCATTACTCCTGGCATTATCACAGAGAAGTCACATACTCTGCCTGAGCCACAGTCTTCTCATTTGGTGAAATGGCAATAATAAAATATTACTTGCTTCATAGAGGAGTCATGAAAGTTGAATGAACTAAAACATGTTTATAAGCCTATCACATGTCCATAACCCAATTAATTTAGTATCATTATCTACTCTAATAAAAAAGTAATATTGATATTGACCATTTCTTCCAGATATCTAAGCCATGCCCACCAGCCAATCAGAGCAACTGTATGCAAATTAGCCCAACCAAGATGGCGGAGGCCACAGCCCCAGGAAAAGCCGCGCACAGCGGCCCAGCAGGGCAGACCAAAGACCTCTTTCTCCTGCCCGCGGCTAAGCTTCTGTCTGCCCCGGGATCCAGGCCACAGCCGCGGGCAGCAGAACCGACCCCACACTGCGGTCTAGGGGAGACAGAAGCTGTGCCATTGGTGGGTCCCCGAATGGAGGGGTGGATGGTCCAGAAGTGGAGGTCCTCCTGACTTTGCAGCTGCAGTGCCAGGGCTGCATGGGCAGCTGCCACCTGGCTGGGGCTGAGCCCTGAGCTGGGGGCTAATGTCCCCTCACCATGGAAGCTTTAATGAGGGAAAGAGGGCTGCTCCCTCTCTCTCTCACACACACACCTCCTCCTGGGCTCACTCTCTCGCCGGCTCTATTTTCTCTGCCACAGGGGCAGGGGTCTCCTGTGAGAGGCTCTGGTCTCCTTTCACAGCTGGGGTAAATCCTCGGGAGCCAGGAGACGGAGAGATGGGCAAGGGGCGGGGCAGAGGAAGCAGCAACTCCAGAGAGTTTGGGGGGAAGTAACCAGGTGGGGGGGGGGGTGGAACAGGATGGAGGGAAGAACTTTATAAAAGAGTCAGTGGACAGCAGAGTTAAAAAAAGAGGATGTATGAATGAACTAGGGCCTATAATGAAAACCAAGTATAGTTGTGTACTGGGGATAGATTTTAAAAGTAGAAGTCAGAAAAGAAAAAAAGATAAATAATAATGAATAATTAGGCAGGTAGATAGATAGGTATTAAAACAGTGGAAGTAAGTAGAGAAGAATGTATGGCAAAGGTAAGAAGAGAGAAAAAGAGGGAGGGAATAAAAGTTATCAAGGGGGAGCTGGTGGAGCTTACAAGGAGAATGGGAAGAAGGAAGGAATGGGGGAGGGAGCAAAACAGGCCAGAGGGAGGAAGTGAAGAAAAAATTAAGGTGGGAAGGAAGGAAAAGAAGAAGGTGGGCAGGGGTAAAGATAAGGAAAGAAGGAATGTGGGAAGGGAAGGAGGGTAGTAGAAAAATGGGAAGAATGATGATGGAACAGAAGTAGGAAATAAGGAATAAAGAAAAGATTATAAATGATGAGTCAGTAGGAAAAGTGTTACATAAAGGAGAAAAATTGTGTGAGAGGAAGAAGCCAATAAGGAAGTCAAATCCAATTGCATGTGAAGGGGATAAGATTAAAAAAGAAAGTTAATAGGGTGACCAGGCCAGCAGGGGAGGGAAGTTAGGGGGATCAGGCAAGCAGGCAGTCATGCAGAGTGGTTAGGGCAGGCAGGCAGGTTAGCAATTAAGAACCAGAGGTCCTGGATTGTGAAAGTCCCCAAGAACTCCATATTGGAGAGGGTGCAGGTCAGGCTGAGGGACCACCCCCCTCGACCCCGTGCATGAATTTCATGCACCGGGCCCCTGGTTATTACTATAAGTAGCAGTATTTTATTGTTGTTATTATTGTTGTTGTTGTTGTTGTTGTTGTTGGGTAATGCCAGAGCACCATAAAAACTGGAAGCCTAGCCCTAATTGGTTTGGCTCAGTGGATAGAATGTCAGCCTGTGGACTGAAGGGTCCCGAGTTTGATAAAGGTCAAGGGCACATGCCAGGGTTATGGGCTTGATCCCCAGTAGGGGGTGTGCAGGAGGCAGCCAGTCAACAATTCTTTCTCAACATTGATGTTTCTATCTTTTTTCTCCCTTTCCCTTCCTCTCTGAAATCTCTCACACACACACACACACACACACACATACACTAGTGGCCCAGTACACAAAAATGTGTGCACTCGGCGTGGTCCCTCAGCCCAGCCTGTGCTATCTCACATACTGGGAGCCCTCGGGGGATGTCCATCTACTGACCAGCACAAACGGGGACATAGCATAAAGTCCCCCTGCACTAGAAGACCCACTTGTGTGTGCCCCCTGGATCCAGCATTCAGTCTCATGGATGGGCTGACAGGCCTGGACACTGCAGCAGCACTGGTGGCGGTGGCGGCAGAGCAGCGAGGCTGCATTGGCCCACTGGAGCGGGCAGGTCATGCCTTCCTGCTCGCTCCCAGGGTCCCTGGCTGGGTCCACAGTCCTGGCACTGATGCAATTGGCCTGCTGGAGTGGTGACAGGCCTTGACACTTCAGCAGTGGGGCTAAGGGGCCTGGGTGCCGCCATCTTTGTGACAGAGTGACAGAATGATGAAGTGACAGTTAATTTCCATACTACTCTCTTATTAGATAGGATATATATATATATAAAATTATTTTAACAAAAACAAAACTGGAAGCCTAAATGTGGAAGCACACCAGCCTTGCCCAGCTCTCAATGTCAGTTCAGATAATGAGACTTTGCTCATGTTAACTCAGTTGCAGATTTCCAGGCTTCTGAGCCTTTTTTACTTAATGCCCTACTGCAATGGTTTGAAATATTCACCCAGCTCCCTAAAGGGCCTTCCACTGTTTGCCAATATTCCTTTCCTTCCATTTCCCCCCCAGTTCCTCCACCACTCTCCTTACTCTCTCTGTTTCCTCGACTACTGTCACATTTGCCAGGTCAGTCCCAGGGCTCCTGTTTGGTCCCAGGTCCTGAACAGCACATGTGAGCAGAGACCTGACCCGACCTGCACGGAAATCTCTGCACAGTGAAGATGGAGCCAACTGATTTTAAGGAGAAATACCCAAAAGGAATTAAACTTGAATATTATTCCCTGGAACCTCTTTCTTCTAGCCTGTCACAAGGTACTTACAACTGCTACTACAAATTTTGTGTGCTGCCATGCGCCATCAATTGTGCTAAGCCTTTACATAATTTTATTATTTAATAATCACTAACTTATAGGTATAAATATTATTGCTCCTTTAGGGATGATAAAACCAAGACTTGGAGAGAGTTTGAGTTACTTGCCCAAGTTCATACAGCTGGTACGTATTGAAATATTTATTTAAACCCAGATATGACTACAAAGCCTTCTCTTAACCACCACCTTCTACTCCTTTTCAACTACATTTTATAGATTCTTACTGTTTGAGTCAATGGCATTATTCAAACATATGACTGGGAACATTGCATAGGAGGAAAAATAAGAAGAACTCTACCACTGTGCACGACCTGTTCATCTCCCTACAGCTCAGAGTGCTGACATTTGTCCTTTTTGGTTTTTTGTTGTTTGGTGGGGTTTTTTGTGTGTGTGTTTTGTTTTTTTTTTGAGTGAAGGCATATAATTCACGTGAAAAATACCACAAACTGCAAACTAGTGCTACAGTGATGGTAGAGTCACCCACGTAGTTGGGAGGCAAGCTTATCCATTACACGCTTGTTGTCACCTGGGGTTTATCTGCTAATCGGAGCATGCTTTGTTTTCAAGCGCTAAGGGAATAGGATGGTGCTAACTGGTAGATTCCCGACAACACTGAAAGACCCACTCAGTTAATATCATTGCACTTAAAACCATAGCAAACGGCTCCCAACAGCCACCTCTACCCAGGGTGTTTGGTGATTGCCAATATGTGGGCTCTAGGCTCCTGGGAAATGGAGGAGTTAATGCTGGAGGTGAGTGAAGCTAAAACCAAGGATTATATCAAATAGTATTCCGTATCTTTCATACAGATGCCTTTATTATTTTTAAATTCTAGAGTGGTGGATATTACTAATAATACAGATTTTAAAGCACAGATACAAAGGATCATGAGATTTTGTAACAAAATGAAGTGGATTTTCCCAAAAGAAAAGATGGAGAATCACTGAATACAATATATCGGCCTCAAGAATTTTAAAACTTAAGCAGGGCAGAAACACAGGTACCAAAGGGTAGCCTGTCTCTCTTTAATGAAAGGATGTGTACATTGACTCCTCAAAGCCCTGAAACAAATGGCAGACTTCTAAAACTTTATGTGGAAGGAACCGGCTCAGGTTTATAAGGGGAGTGGGGGACGCGGGGGGGAAGCAAGTAGATGTTTCTGTCATCCATCTTGCAAATTCTGCTGATGACATTGCTCTTCTCTTTAAAGCACCTTGAATTTACTGAGAGAAAAGGTAAAACACCTCCAGAGTTAAACCAAATTACAGGGGGGAAATGCAAGAGAAGTCTTTGCCTTCATGTCTTATCTACGCACGCACTATAAGCAGCAGCCTGCTGTCTGTGGTGCTTTGAGCGATGCTCCAATGAGTGGCGTTGGAAGGAGCTGGATGGAGAGATTGAGGATCCACTGAGTGCCTCTTGCTCATTCGACCCTGGAAATGGAGACATAGCATGGTTTCATAAGAAACACCCCTAAAGCCTGGCCCCGAGAAGCCATATTACCTCAGATTCACCCACATCTCAGTAGCCTCTTCCCCTGCCTTGTCCCAGCATATCTTACAACTGTCCCAGCCCCTGAAGCAGTAGCCAGGGCCTGCCTGAGTGTACAGCATCTCATGGATTCTCGGAGAGCTGTTCACCCTGCCGGGATGCCCACACTGTTCGCAGAGACCTCCAAGCTGTCATGTTAAAGTGGCCCACAGACCCCTGCCAGGCAGAAAGCTGCCTGTGGGGAAGGCAGCACAGTTGTCTTCCTGGCCCACTACACACCCAAGGAAAGCAATGCTTCGCCAGGGAACCTAGAAGATGAATCTAGAACTTGTTAAACTGCTGGCCTCTCTGCTTATTCCCTTGGATTTAGGTGAAATCTGAACTTCAGAATTTGAAATTAATATTTATGGCACAATTTACTACTCATTTAGTAATGTAAAGAATCTGATTGAAAGATGTGGCTTAGACATAAGCCCCGCCAGAAACTCATTTACTAATAGAATCCACTGCTAAGTAAAATAAACAGCTTTGCTTTTTACTGACATTTTATAACCACCTTAAGGGAAAGGTGGAGAGGGGAATTGGGTTTCCATGAGGATTTAATTCAAGAACTTCCCGAGAAAGTGCTCGAAGGCAATACAGTAGTGAGCCAACTTTCTTCTGTTAAGTCACACACACACACACAAATAGATTGTACCAAATAGAGGGGATCAACCACAGCTGCAAAGAGGAAATTTAGAATTATCATCATACCAGTATCAGAAGGTCCTTTATGGTTATAGCTTCATAAAAGTTCACAGTTAGAGTATTTGCTGCCAACTAATAAAAAAGTAATGAAAAATTTTGCAGATTTTTTGTGTAGACAGCAGTTACCTAATCCCCAAATCCTGATGAATTCATATATTCAAAATATTTAAAAGACAAAATACACCCAAGAATTTCTTTGTGATCCCTCTAAAGGCAAAGATCTTAACCTCATTAAGAGATAAGAAACAACTATATTACTTGGCTGTACATCAATATGTGTTTTAAAAATAAATTCTGATTCCTTTATTGCCCAAACATTCAAAAAACCATAATTAAACAATGACACTCCGGGGTGAATGTTATTAGGTAGAAATGAAGGCCTTGTCCCTTTTATGCTCCTTGATATGTGTTATTACCCAGGAACCCCAGGCTTCCATGTCTGTTTGTGATTATAAGGAGGTCTCTTTTACATTTTTTTAAATGAATTCTAACAAGAGAGTTTTTGTATTTATTGTACTAAACACATCCATCCATTTAGCACAAAATAGTTCCTATTGGATGGGCAAAAGGAAGCAAAGAAAAAGCTCTTGAAAATATTTTTTTCTGCTATTTTTGGTGCTGAGTTTTCCCCCTCTAGTGTATATTTTATTACAAAATTGCAGACACCTTCTGTGTGTTTCATAAGTGTCTCCACTATTCCTTCCTTCTCACATCACTCTCTGAGCCCTGCGCCATCAGCTGGCCCAGTCTGTCTAGTAAGCTTGAGCCTCAAACAGATTTCCCCTAACCTTTACTTTTCATTAAAGAGCACAAAGCAGGAGGCAGTGGGGAGGATGGGGAATTAAAATTGGAGGTGTTTCAAGCGTCTGTACTACATTATGCCACTATATGAAAAAGCCATATAGTTTAAAATGAAAGGTGAAGTATGGTGCTTGTGATCTGGCATTAAAATTCATCGCTGTGCAGAGCTCATAAAAATCTGTATACAAATGTTGCTGTTATTATTTATGAGTAATAATTGTATGATAATGCTTCCTCTTTCGTTAATTATTTGTGTAGAGGTCTAAGTACATTTAGCTATTATCATTATTTATAAAATCTGTACATCTATTGAGCCCCATGTGTCACTCACTGTCTCAACATACTTTAGATACATTATCTCAGTTAATCTTTACAATAACTAATATGTGTAAAATGAGTTACAGTTGCTAACTTATCCTAAGTCTTTGAGCTAGTGAGTAATGAGTTGAGATTCCTACCCAGGTCAGTCAGATCAAAAGCCCAATATCTTAACTAGTTCACTCCATAAATCATTGCTATCCCTAGACCCATGTTAAATAAGTAAAGAGTCGCCCTTTGCAGGACTGAAAGAAAACAATTAACTTATAAATGTCTCGTGCTTATGCAGCAGTGGACCAGGGAAAGGAAAGCAGACATTTCTGAACATGGCTCACTGCCTTGACCGCAAAACCAAGCAGTCCCAACTCTTTGATGATCATTTCTTTCCGAGTGGTTATTAACATTGGAAAGCTTGAACGACCATGATGGAAGTCTAGATTAGCACCAATTGCATTTTTTTTATTAACAAAAATATAAGCTTACCCATGAGAGCGACTGCCTGGGAGGTATGAAAGAAATATCCAGACAGAGGATCAAAATAAAACAAACTCCATTTAAAAGCCCCCCTTTCACCATAAATTCAGTGTGCCAGAGGTCAGCTCAGACCCTGCGTGCAAATGAAGCAGAGTACATCCCTTGCTTAACACAGATGTTTTACTCTCCTCTGACAACCGCTTTTTTTTTTTTTTTTTGGAACAGGATTCTATTATATATAAAATAGAAATGCTACCAGCTTGGAGTTTTTACAAATTTTCAGTTCTTTTCAACGTTTTCTTTCCAATGAGCATGTGAATCAAGTAGTAACAGGAGAACCCCTTTCCCTCCCCTTCCCCCGCCCCCCACACACACACTCCAAAAAACTCTCCAGAGCACCGCCTGGTCCCCACCCTGCTGTTGGCATCCTGTCCTGCCAAGATGGATTTCAGGAGGGCAAACCACCTCAGTTCTCCTGGGCTCGCCCATTGTTCTGATTCTGCAGGCATATCGTTTTTCACCTGAGCACAGTTGCCAAGCCCCGGCAAGACGCCCCGGTGAACACCCACGTCTCGCAAGCTGCGGCCGCCCTGCATGCCCCCTCAGTCCCAGCCGTTCGATCATCGCGCGTGGAATCGCCTGGAGCTGTTTGTTGAACTGCTCCATGTTACTCTTTGACTGAGAAAGAGACAAATGTTCCATATTATCTTTAATTTCCATAAAATTGTTTTAATCTTTGCTTTATAATAAATGGATAACAGTGCCCTCGGGGATCTCTGTTTTGTATTATAGGTGTCTCCATGGGAGTTACGTGCAAGATAGAAGGGCTCAGCGTTTGCCTTTCACCCAAAGGACTAGAAAGATACTTTGATACAAAAGATTCCTCTGGGACTCATCCATAAGTATAAAATGGAAAATTTCCTTTCCCCAGTGTGCCTCCATCCAACCTCCCCATCCTGGAGACATGAATATTAGCCAAATCAGATCAGGAACATAAGCAGCAGGAGCTGAAAGATAAGTGCCCTCTTTCTCACTGTCCCAGCTTTTGGCATTTTATTGAGTAGAGATAGAGATAGAGATAGACAGAGACAGAGATAGAGACAGAGATAGAGATAGAGGTAGAGATACAGATGCAGAGACAGAGGTAGAGATAGAGATAGAGATAGAGATAGAGAGATGATATAGATATACAGATAGAGAATATAAATATATATACTTATATATATCATAGTTATATAATACATAAACATCATCATAAAATGTAATTAAACTAAAAGCCTTCGCCCAAGTGTCGGTTTTAAATGTTTCAGCTCCCCTGGTTCTTAATACACCAGCGTGATGAAAAAGGAAAAAGGGAGGGTGTGGAATGGAGACAGCCCCATGAATATATTTTTCGACATTTTGTTTATTATCATTTTATCTAGGCTAGTGGTAAATGGATGGACTTGTCAGCAGAAATCTCTTGGTGAAGTAAATAAAGAATCTTAACAGGCAAGGAGAATAGAACTAACAGCAAATGGCTCACAAACAGATCTAATTTATTGGTTTCTGTTTCTCGGAGATTCTGTTCTGGATTCTGACTTTCCCAGAAGAAAGAGCTGAAGGAAGGCATGAATCCATAGGCAGAGAAGGTTCTGTCTGGTAGGAGAGGGAACATGCCAAGGGATTCTCCGCGTAGCCTCGGCCCAGCTTTCCCTGAAAGTTTTCTTGCTGCTGCGGTATCTCCATGTAAAGCTACAGCCTGGACGGTCGCTTCTATTTTTATTTTCTGGTCTCAGCTAATAAGCCCATGCTGCACTCATGAAAGAAATATATTGAATGTGGCCACACCAGTAATAATATCATGGCTGTTTGGGGTTAAGCATAATACAGATACCAACAAGGGCTTCTCAGTTATTCATATTTTTTCCAGGTTAAAAGGCAGCAATAAATCATAAAGAGCATTTCCAAGCAGTAGCACTTTTATAGAAAATTGCTTGCTATTTAAACAAAATATTTGCTCTTCATCACAGGAAAATATGTGGATGCTTCTGAATAAGGAGCTATTTTACTCACTCTCTGCCTCCTATAATTAGCCCCATCTGACTTGAATTTTTTATTTTTATTTTCTTGCCTGAACCACAGCAAAATGTGGGGTTCAAATTTGCTTTGGCCAAACGGGCAGTGCTGTCATTAGTAGCCTGTGTTTTCCATGGAATGAAGGGCTCTGAATTTAAATATTTGTTCTTCTGCATCCATTCTTCTGAATGGGCTGGAGGCCTCGATGTAGCTCTCCCCTGGGCATGCGTTTAAAAAGGTAGACAAGTGAGTTTTGATCCAATAGGTGTGGGTAGGAATTTCTCCCCACCCTCATCAATATCGAATCTCCTTCACTTATGTCCTTAGGAAAATACCTCTCATGAACCCTGAGCCCAGAGGTCTGCACAGGATGGGGCCATTTATCTTCAAAAGTTGGCTTATTTACATCTCCGGGTGGGAGTTGGGAGGAGAAGGTCACTCAGATATTAACCTGTCTTTCTTCGCTCCTGGATTAGACATGCCGGCTAGCAGGAAGTAATGGATATTTTTGACTCTTGCATAGTGCTCATTTGACCTTCTCCACTTCATTATAGTCTCTTAAAGAAGCCAACAAATTTGACTGACTGCATCTCAGTGATCACATAGCTAGATGGTTTCTTGTTTATTCATTTATACTGAAAAGAGAACATAATCATGATGATCTGTTTAAGCATTCCCTTTGGCCCAAAATAATTGTGTAGGTGGCAGATGGGATCAGGGCCATAGGTGAAAAACAAACTAACCCACCTTTTCCTGGGCAGCTTGAGGTGTCAATTTCATATTCTGAGTTAAATGTGTTTTCTTCCCTCTTGAAAATAAGTTCCTAAAAAGAGTTCCTGGCATTCCAAGTAATGATTGTAAATCTACCAAGTTAATTTATGACCCAATAAAGTCCTGTCAAGTCTCCTTCTCATCTTCTTTAAAACAGGTCCCAGAGAGGAAAAAAAATCCCAGCTAGTTACTAAAGAAATAGCTACCTTCTTGCTTCTCACATACTCTTCTTAATACTTGCTTTAGAGTCAGCTTCTGTGCACTGTGAAATATGGAAATCTCTCCAAACACATAAGGTATTTGGGGCGATAAAGGTCTACATTGCTAGATAGTAAGGCTTTAAGGAAATTAACAATAAGTGCCTCCTTATTATATCCAAACTGCCATCAGATTAAATTCAAAACTCTAAATGAAAAGCTGAGGCATTTGGTTCCTTAGATACATAACATAAAATCAAGAGACAGTATTTAGGATGCCCCCCCTCCCTTTGCTCAGTAAACACCTTGTAAATTTGTCTGAAATTTTTAAATTTTGCATTAATTGAGGCTTCTTGCCTGTCCAATTGCGTTTTGGTGTGAAAATATATCAAATCATAACACACAAAAAGCTGCTCTCTCAAGCCACATTTCATGACATGATTTCATCAGATGGTCTTAATTTTCTGCATGACACTATCTTTCAAGCTGACATAAGACTGGGTTGTTATATTTTCATACTCAAGACAGAACTATGCAGCTTAACTATGTTTCTGCTTGTGTGGGAATTTGGGGCACTTTTACTTTGAGGAATCAAACAAAACCTTCCCAAAATAAAAATAAAAAGGTTTCCTTTACTCTTTGAGTGACTTTGTTCTTGCCTTTTAACTTAAGAAACACTCTGAGCTATTTTAAATGACGCTGTAGTATTCGAATCAGTTGTCTCAATACATATGAGGTGTATTTATCTCTTGAAGTCCCTGAAATCCAGACCAATTAGTCAAGGAGACTTGACTATTTTATTTGGCTAGTATCCACATAATTGTAGATGTGCAAAAAGAGAGAGATGTTTTTATGAACAGAGAGATTTAATATTTTAAATCTTGAAATTCAGACTAACTTTATCACTAACCTTGGAGTTGGAGCCCTTGACCCCTTTACATGCCAGCTCTCACTGGACTAGTCACTTAGCTTTGTGTCAATGTCACTTTCATTAAGTACATAATTCTGGATAGAGTGTCCCCAACATGTTAGGTGCTTTTTGGGTATATAAATTTGAAAATATTCGTCGATTAGTCTAGAAATACAGAAGATCAGAATTGGAAAGGAATCTTAAAGTTGTCTAATCTGTTATA
Organism: Murina feae; assembly: GCA_004026665.1. Lineage (NCBI taxonomy): Eukaryota > Metazoa > Chordata > Mammalia > Chiroptera > Vespertilionidae > Murina > Murina feae. The sequence goes on from PVJC01005041.1 coordinate 27,611, forward strand.
GATCTGAGGGAAATGAGACCAGGTTGTGTCAATGGTCCGTTCAGGAGGTGATTCAGGAGTGGTGGGGAAGAACTGGAATTCAATTCCCCTCTCAGTTCCATCCTCTTCCTAACACTTACTGAAGTTTCATACATGAAAGCTACTGTTTGTTTGTTTGTTTGGCTGCTGCTTCATTTTAATAAACAGGAAGAAATGCACTGGGTTGTTTCGGGTAAGCATAGGTCCTATCAGAGTCTTGGCATGGTAAGCACACAATAAGAACTGTAGTTCCTGCCCCAGCTGGTTTCGCTCAATGGATAGAGCATTGGGTCTGTGGACTGAAGGGTCCCAAGTTTGATTCCGGCCAAGGACACAGAACTGGGTTGCGGGCTCCATCCTCCGTAGGAGGCGTGCAGGAGAAAGCCAACCAATGACTCTCTCTCATCATTGATATTTCTATCTCTCTCTCCCTCTCCCTTCCTCTCTGAAATCAATAAAACATTTTTTTTAAAAAAAAAGAATTGTAGTTCCTGCATATCGCATTGAAAATGCTCGTGTCAAGGTCACCAATGAGCTCTGTATTTCCAAGTCCACTGTTGCATTTTACTTCATCTCTCATTAACATCTGACATAGCTCATCAGTCTCTACTTGAAAGATATTCTTCAAGTGGCTGCTAGGATACCACCTGCATGGCTTCTGTCATTGGCCACGCCTTTTCCACCTCCTTTTCGATTCTCCTCTCTTCCTGACCTCTGATCCCAAGGTGTTACAGGCTCACCATTCAGAGTTCTTCCCTTCATTTTCTACACTCACTCACCCTGTGAGTTCATCCAGCCAGCCCCATAGCTCTTAGTACCATGTACATGCTGACAATGTCCTGGCTTATATCTTCAGACCTAACCTCTTTTCTGATTTTCAGATTATAGGTCCAACTGCCTACTCATTATCACCACTTAAATATTTACTATACATTGTATCAGTTAAGAAAACATTCTGCTAGGAATAACTAGCTAATGTCATCCCAATAAATATAATTTTTTTTTAAAGAAAGCATTTTGCTTGGAATAACAGAAAGCTTGGTTAACATGACAGATTTACGTCACTCAGCCCAGGGAAGACATGCTTACTCTATGGTGACATGAAGAACCATTCTTCTTACCTCTTTCGTCTTTATGATGCATATTTGGTTTTCAACATCATGGATGGCTGCTGCAAGTAAGTGTCCTTTCTACATTCCAGGAAGAAGATGGTAAGGACAAAAAGTATAGAGGGGGGAAAAGCCTTCTCTTCATGAAGGTAGGCCTTGTTGATTTTTTCTTTCTTTACAAGAAATTAAGCCAGGAACTTTTACCTATATCTTACTAGCCAGAACTCTATCAGATGGAGGTCGGGAATTGGAGAATTTCATGTTTTTCAGTTTCCACTCCAAAGGAAAGAAGGCACAGGGGAATAAAAGAGTTGACTGAGGTGAAGTACAGTATCTGCAACTGCACTTCACACTCCAGATGTGCTCCGCATCTAAGTTGTTCCTGCATTTTTCATACTCATGCTAATGTTACCATCTTTGACTTCTCTCTTCCTCTTATACCACACATCAAATTCAACAGCAAAACTTTTTAGGTTGACCTCTCAAATATATCCAGTACCCTATCATTTTGCACTGACTCTTCCATTCGCCCCTTAGTCTAAGCCTCTGTCATCTCCTGCTTGGATTAGTAGATACCTTTGTAACTGGTCTCCTTGTAGCCTTGCTTTCCCAATGTAAATTATTCTCTACTCAGAGACCAAGTATCCTTTAAAACCTAACTCATGTCAATTCTAGATCAGAACCTGCTCATGACCTCCTCAAAACCCTCCTTACTCAATATCAAATTCCAGCTCCTCACATATGACCTGCAGTGAGTGACCTCCTTAACCTTGCCCCAGCGCCCTCTGGATCTCCCTCTGCTCCAGCCACGTCCAAGTTCCTTGTGGTTCTTCCAGCATATCACTGCATACTCCTGTCTTGGGCCTTTTTCTAAAATACTCCACTCCTACATGTCTGCAGGCCTTACTCCCCCACTTTCTTTAAGTCCCTGATTAAACCTGATGCTATCATAGAGGCTTTCCCTGAAGTCTTTATATGAAGTAGCAGTTGCACCCAACTCCATCTTTTTTTGCCTCTTTACATTGCTTTAATTTTCTTTTGGACCACAAGTTATATATATCTGTATGGGTTTGCAAATTTTATGTTCCCTCAACTAGAATATACTTGCTAAGATGCTGGGGACTTTGTTTCATGAGTTTCCTGCCCATGGTAGTCATTCAGTATACACAGGGCTAATTAATGCTTACAGGTGTCAAAACAATATGAGAAACATCATATGCACTATTTGATTTAATCCTCATAACCCCATGAGGTAGGTTTTATTACCAACAATAAAACAGAGGTTCTGGGAAGCTTGCAACTTACCCAAGATCTCACAGTTTATAAGTGGCACAACTGGACTTGACTCCATATACATCTAACTCCAAAGCCCAAGCTGTTAACCCCACCTTTCATTGCCTTTCAATAAATATTGAAAGAATGATTGATATATTTACAGAAAAACAAAAGCCTAACTAGATTTTCCTTGTTCCCTGGAGCTTTTCACAGTTTAATTCCATTTGCATTGGATGCTCAATTGTAGCCTTTTGTTTCTTCTGTTTTCTAATTTTTAGAAGGAGCATTTCACAAGCCTCAAGAATCCTCTAAAAGGAGCCTTCTGGAATGAGTCCACACTTCTACCCCACCAGGGAGGCCTGGTCTTATAGCAGTTTGGATATTCTCTCTGTATCTTTTAAAAGATGATAAAATAGAATTAGCACTACCTAATCCAATGGACTAGGGTGGAGGCGATGGAGACATATTTGTAGGATTGACTGTTTTCTTTGGTTTCTCATTTTGTAATTTAATTGGATGCCTGACATTTCTTCTGGTGAGAAATTTGAAGGAAATTTTAAACAAGGTTGAAGAATCTACTCCTTAGGAAAGTTACAAAATAGAAATGATAAATTATGCAAATTAGCATAGGATCTAGGCTGCAAAGAAATTAAGCTAGCTTTATTTAACAAATGTTTTTATTAAAATAGAAAGTCAATTCTGCTGGTCTTTGATACATATTTTCTGTGACTGGTAAGTTATTGAGAAAAATTGTGAAGAAATTTGGCATGCATGAACTGGATTCTGTCTACAGCATGGGTCAGGAAATTTGTTAATCCAAACTGGTGTATTTGTCTGTATGCAAATATACATGTGCAGGTAGCCTGTATTGTCAGTGGAGAAGGTTCATCTGGTCAGAACTTCAATTGGTTAAGACTTACCTGGACTATCAAATATAAGCTGCTCCCTATCAGAAAGCCAGACTAATGAACATGATTGGTTCACCCTGTTCTGGCATCATAACAGCAGGTGAATTAATTTTTAACTCATTTTATTTAAAAAGGAAATGAAAAGTTAAAAGTTAGGAAGACCGTGAAGAAACTATAGATGGACTGAATCTTCAACCTCAGTAGATAAACACATATAGCAAATCTCCCATTGAAGAGTAAACATATAGTTCCTAGGTGCCTTTGACATTATCTAACCAACCCTCAGTTGGTCAATTGGTTAGTAGATGCAAGTTTTCTTACCCGAATCTCACTGCCCACCTCTGATCCTTGATATTGACTTGCTAAATCCTTTCTCCTTTCATACTGGAATGGCTGAGAAGTTACTATGAGTCAGGTCATATTTTAAGTAGTTTAAATATGTATTAGCAAAATTTAGACCTCTGAAGAAGGGGTTATGATAATCTTTTAGCACATAGTAGGGGTTCAGAAAATATTGAGAAAATTAAAGCAGAGAGACTAGGCCACTTAGCTAGGACATGGCAGAGCCTCATTCAAACCTAGGCAGTCTGTCTCTAGAGCCTGGGTTTGTCACCACTGTGCAGTACTGTGCCTGCAAATGGCAGAGAACTCTCCTGATGAGGCAGCAACTAGTGCCTGCTAGGTCATTAAAGTATACAAGGTCTGCTTCAGCTACGCAGAGTTCATCACCTGCTATAATTGCTGAAATGCTGTTTCGAAGTAAATTCTAGACAGGAGTCCAGAGACCCAGTTTCAAGTAACAGCTCCATCACAAGCCAGCAGCATGACACTGGACAACTTTGTGCCTCTCAACACTACAGTGTCCTCAACTGTAAAATGGGGGAGATGGACACTACATGATTTTAAAGTCCCTTTTAGCCATAACATTTCATGAGTCTTCTTCCTCTATTACCTGTTCCTATTTCTATCATACTTTAAAAGTTAGAGCAATTGGTTTTTTGAACAAATCCATGCACTACAAAGCTATGGATGATGCCTTGAAATTCTTTGCAGTGATATGGAAGCGACTGCCTATGTCATGTCCGTAACTACTTCCAGGGACTCAATGTCTAGAGTAGGAGACAAACAAAAACTAATGATGCTCCAGTATCATGAAAGGACTGGCACAGCCTTCTTATTCCAGGGTGATTTGTACAAGAAGAAGCCACTTAAAGAGAATCCACTTGGCAATAGTGAAAAAAACAATTTACTGTGATTTCATATTGAAAAAGAATCTAAAATATATGAAAATAAATATACAACTTATCTCATAATAACACAGTTTATATTACATGTCCAACTAATTTTAATGTCTAAGATGAACAAACAATGAATTACATTTTAAGTTTTGGGATAATATTTTTCCAACAAATTTTATGATAACCTCATTTGAAAATTTATTTCAAATTTGATAGGCTATGTTATCATTAAAAAAAACCAATATATTTTGCAATATTCAGTAATCTTTGGTTTTTCTAGAAGCCTCTAATAATCCTTAAATGTTAAAATCATTCTCATTTGAAACTTTATTTACTCTTTTGCTCATTTTTTAAAAATTAACTGATTGATTTCTACAAGATTCTCATTTGTTTTTGGTTTTGCAGGTCACTCAGAGAGTTACAAAACATCATCATCACCAATTTTATTTTGTCAAGATTTTCTACTTTGCTCTATAATATAATTGTTGTGTTTACATTCTGTGGTACAACATTTGACAATGAAATGCTGACCAATAGAAACGTTGGCTTGTTGGGAAGAGACAGATCTTGAGCCAAACTAGACAAATAAGGATGTTTGCATGAGAACTAGCTGCAAGTGCTCTGTACATTAGAGAATATTTTTATATAGTATCAACTTTTACTTCCCTATGCTACCTCATAACTGTAAGAACTCAGACACAAACACTTAGCTATCAATGATTTTCAGTATAACACAGGTAATTATGTTAACCATCCTATCCTAACTAATAAAAGCATAATATTAAAATTAACCATTTCTTTGGGATGCCTAAGCCATGCCCACCAGCCAATCAGAGCGACTGTATGCAAATTAACCAGCCAACATGGAGGCCGCCACTCACGGACCTGAGTAAACGGCAGCTTCCATTGCAGCAGGACTGAAACTGAAACTGCGGCCTGCTCTGCTTATCCTGGGCTCAAGGCAAAACATGTTTGCAACAAAATATCAATCATAGAATCCTTGGGAGCTGAAGAAAACAGCAGGCCTGACCTGACTACTAAGAGTAACATTGTCTCATTATACAAGTGGTGAGGTAAAGCAGAAGGGGTTTCGTTATTAGGCCTCAGCTTAAAGGAACAGTGCATCAATTATAGAAGATAAACAAACCCCAGAAACTTGCTTTGCTGGGACATTGGGTCAATGGGAGCTGTGGGCAGCCTGAAAGTGTCCCTGAGCCCGTCACCCACGCTGGCCACAGCCCAATGGGGTGAGGGACGTTACTGGGGGCCTTGGCCAGACTGTAAACAGCCATTAGCCCCTCACCCAGGCTGGCCAGGTACCCAAGTAGGGACCCAAAACCTGAAGGGACTGTGGGCAGCCTGCAAACAGCCATCAGCCCCTCACCCAGGCTGGTCAGGCATGCCAGCAGGTGCACATCCCCAGAGGTGTCCCAGACTGTGAGAGGGCACAGGCCAGGCTGAAGGACCTCCCGAGTGCACAAATTTTTGTGCACTGGGCCCCTAGTACTAGTATAATAAAAGGCTAATATGCAAAAAGACTGAATGTTGGAACAACCAGAACAACTGAACAACCAAACAACTGAATAATCTGTTGCTATGACATGCACTGACCACAAGGGGGTGTGTCTGGAACATGGCAGGCATTGGTCATGATGAGATGCTAGAGTAGTGAGCAGGGACACCACACTAAGGTGAGGTGAGTATCCGGTGGTTACTGAAAATTCTTTGCTCCCATGCACCACGGTCCCGTCCAATGCTTATACCTGCTGTTGGTGCTAATGCTGCCACAAGCAATAGCTGCAGGCCCTGATTGCCCCTGAGGGCTTCTCCAGCTTCCCCTGCTCTTGAGGAGTGATCAGGGCAGCAGCCACTGCTCACACCCTCTGCTGGCACCAGTTCCAATTGCTCCATGCCATCAGCAGGTACGAGTGGGGTCAGCACCTTCAGTGCACAGGAGCAGCAGAGGTGGGAGCAGGGGTGCCAGCAGACAGGGGACTGGGAGCTGTGGTGGGAGGGGCTGGGCAGGGTCATGGAGGATGGGCCAAGATCCGCCCCTGTGCCTACCACAGCCTCTGCAGCCCACGGTTCCTTTCAATGTGCACGAATTCATGCACTGGGCCCCTAGTATTTGGTAAGGTTTACAGATACATACCCCTCTCATTGATTTACTTTCATTTGAATACTTAATTGTGCTCCTACACATATTCACAAGGCTAAGGTCTCTTTTGTCAAGAAAGTAATACTTCATTTCAATGGCTAAATGCCTTGCACATTCACTTTTTGGGGAGCTACTAGAAAACTTTGTCTTAGATATTCCACGCTGCAGAATGAACCTCAGAGAGCTTCTTTGTTATTCACCACTAACCTACAAATGGCTCAGCCACTTTTATTACATACTTAAATAGAATATTTATTTAAACTATAATTAACGTTAATGACATCTTTCATTCTTTCTCTTTTTAAGGGAAAGGTATTTCTTTATCCTCCTAACAATGATGTGAGTGCCAGATGTTTGCCTACTGTTCATACTATTACAGCAGCATAATTCATTTAGAAAATGCCTAGCATGTTGTAAGAGCTCAATAAATGTTAACAAATTAAGTATAGCAAGGAACATATCCTCATATTCCTCAGTTGTCCTCTTCTGAGCTCCAAACCCAGAATAGTAGAAGAGGTGGAAAATGGAGAGGCCAGTTAGAATGCTAATGGAGAAAGAGACATCAGGAAACAGATAATAAAATGATGGAGAAAAAGCACCAAAAAGTTATTTCACTAACTCACCCAGACACAGATATTCTCTCTCAGGTGGTTGGAATGATCAGCCTGTGAAAGGAGTTTTTAGGGGTCAAATAGGCAGGTTCACATTGTAATTTGTGTTTAAGTGTGTCTTTCTCATTAGGCCCTGAGAACTTTCATTCCGTGAGTAGGTCATTTTCTTCCCTCTACCCTTGGCGCCTAGCAAAGTGCCTGGCATGTCATTAGCACTTAGTAAATCTCTGTTGAATGAAAGAATGAACACTGGTGGATAAGCATGGATCGCTTTTAGAACTGCATTTAGTAGGTAAAGCAAACTGTGCACTATAGGACTGGGCTGGGATCAGTGTGTGTGATTGTCAGAGTTCTGGAGCAAAAACGAAGACCACTCAACAACCGGTCTTTCCCTTTTGGAAAGACTCACTCACTCACTACTACTTCAGAGCATTAGCAAAACTAGCCTGGGTCATGGCCTCTTGATCTCCAACTCTTTCAGAAACCTTTATTTTTATTTTAGTTGTCTTTCTCTGCTCCTGACGTTTCCTAGTATTTTACAACCATCCTGTGACATCTTGCCTCTGTGTGGCCTACAAGGCTTTGTAATGGCATCAGCTAAGTAGAGTCAGGCACAGAGGCAGAAAGCATGGGTCCAGATGCCCTCAGGGAGTTCCTTTTAGCAGTAGAAGTCCCTGAGGTGGAACCTGAGAGTAGGACTTCTGCATTTCTACACTTCTCTTGACCAGAACCTAGTAGTTAAAATCATTTCTAAACAAGGACAGCGGAGAGAGAAAAGGGTCGGGTAACAATATTGGTGGATCCCGTACAAAGTGACAAGGAACTGGAGAAAGTATGTCTGTGTTTGTGTCCTGACTGAATGAGCAGCAAGGAGGGGACGGAAGGGTTCCCAGCAAAGACATTTTAGTGAATTTTCTCCCCAAATAAACAATTCTACTGTTAATAAAAAGTGGATTCTTTTGATGACAATGAGCTAAAGTGCACATTCTCTGCAGTAAAGTACTTTTTAAAGCAAGTTTGAGGGGTTAGAGGGGTCTAGAAAAATTTATAACTAGCTGCTTTCTGCTTTTATGCCCTGCTAGCATCACCATCCTCCAAATCCTTCCCTCTCCCCACCCCAAGGGAAGAGCAAATTCTCATTGGTCCAGATTAGTGCCAAGTGATGACTTTTTTGGCATCCAAACTAAAGTCAGCTCAGTCTACCAGTTCAATTTCAGGTTCACAGATCCTGGAGTGATGTTTTGGCTACTGACTTAAATGTGTTAATTTTTTAACACTCACCAGGTTGCCTTTTGAAGTTAACACCCTTTTAGGGAAAGTAAGGGAAATTCACACCTCTTCAAAGGCAACGGTTTTCAGAAGACTTACAAGAGCTTAGTGTGTGTTGATCCATGTTGAAGCTCATCGCTTGGAAAGACATAAAACATTCACTCTGGAATTATTTTTTGAAGATCATATAGATAGAGAATGAGTTTATTCATCTGTTAAAAATATTTATTAAAGACACAGCATAAGATGTTCCCATGCTGGGAATTATAGGGATACCAAAGTCATGTATCTCCTCAAGGAAGGTGAGATCCCCGGAAGTCATTGCACTTTTCAGTGCACAGCCTGTCTTCTCCACTAGATTTCTGCAGGCAGATGCCTCTTTAGCCCCTATATTTTACTTATGTATTTCTTTACATCTCTATCTCTCACTCAGAGCCTTGTCTACAGAACCTATTTGATAAATGTTTGTTGGTTGTCACTCCAAAGTCCTGGGAAATTTAGAAAATTTGCTTTTCATCTTTGTCTCCATATTCATTCTGGTCCATCAGCCAAAAGGTATCATGCTGGCCAACAAGCACATGAAAAGATGCCCAACCATCAGCAGTCATTAGGGAAATGTAAGTCAAACCCACAGCGAGACACCATCTTACATCCATTAGGATGACCACTATCAAAAACGAGAAAAAACCCAGAAAATTAGTGTTGAGGAGAATGTGAAGAAATTGGAACCCTTGTGCACTGCTGGTGAGAATTTAAAATGGTGCAGCTCCTACGAAAAACAGTATGAGAGTCCTTCAAAATATTAAAAATAGAGTTACCATTTGATCTAGCAATTCTACTTCTTAGAATATATCCAGAAAAGTGGAAGCAGGAACTCAAACAGATATTTATACACCTGTTTTCAGTACAGCATTGTTCACATTAGCCTGTCAAACTACAGCGGGAAGGTAGGGGAGGGTTGAGGGGGAGGGGTAAGAGATCAACCAAAGGACTTGTATGCATGCATATAAGCACAACCAACACACGCAAGACATTGGGGGTGGGGGATGAGGGCAAATGCCAGAGGGATAGGGGAGACCAGGAGGAGGTCAATGGGGGGAAAAAGAGGAGACATATGTGCTGCTATTTGCAATACATTAAACAATAAAATAAAATTTTAAAAAAAGATAGAAGCAATTTAGTTGTCTTTCAATAAATGAGTGGGTAAACAAGACATGGTATATGTATACAATATTATTCAGCTTTAAAAAGAAGGGAAATTGTAACACATACTACAACATGGGTGAGCCTTGAGGACATTATGCTGAGTAAAATAAGCCAGTTACAAAAAGACAATAATGTAGGATTCCATTCATATGAGTTACTTAGAGCAGTCAAATTCGTAGAGACAGAAAGTACAATGGTGTTTGCCACTGGCTAGGGGGAGAGGGAAATAGATAATTGTTTTAATGGGTATAGAGTTTCAGTTTCGCAAGGCAAAAAGAATTCTGGGGATTGGTTGCACAACATTGTAAATGTGCTTAATGTTACTGAACTGTACATTTAAAAAGAATTAAGATGAAAAACGTTATGTGTATTTTACCACAATTAAAATAAGATATTATTCGAAATAATAAGTGAATCAGTTATGTAGGTGAAATGCAGAAGGATGCCCTAATTCCCTCACTATTCTTAAATGTGAATGATGTAGGCCACAATAAAATATCACTCTGATTTTTATGAGCTGCAATATTGGAATTGTATCAATTTCAGAGTCCATTAACTTTTGATAACCAAGGTGGTTAGTGATATATAATGGAATCTGTGTGTATAGATGTGGGCAGGTGTATGAGCACACCCGGTCCCACCCCACTGTGTGTGCATTAAATATGGTGGTGCTTAAAGGAAGGAAAGGCACATGCTAAATACTAAGGGGGTAATAACAATTCTTCTTTAGAGAGAAGAACTGGGAATTGATACAATTTAAATGCATCATGGCAAATATTTAGTAGTAAAATGTTCATTTTATCGGGAATACATCTTTAAAACGAGGCCTTAAGAAAATGCTGCTCTTGTTTCTAGTATTGCTCCAGCCATGTGCATTTTTCAGTTTATTCTCGGTCGTATCAGTGCAGTTTTGTAAACCTGACATAAAAAAATGTACTTAAATAATATAGCTGAGAACGTGGAGAGTATATGCTATTAGGGAAGAACTTCTTCCTTTTTCTTTATTTTTTTTAAGGAAAAATAAATCCGTAAACACTGTGATGAAGTGTTTTATGTCTACTACCTGCAGTAGGAAGATGTGGAATTAGGACAGCTATAAAACATAAAGACTCTAGACCTGCATATAATTATCCATATTAAAGTAAAGTAAATTTACTTTATGTGCTCACAGAGTTTCTCACTTTCAAAACAAGATCTCCCCCCTTTAGTCTTTTCAGCTTCACAAATCCAAATGCCTGGGAAGATTTGGGGACTCAAGGCTAATTTGGATTGCTTTTATTCTCTTAAAACGTCAACTTAATCTTTATTAAAAGTAATTAAAGCCAAATAACCCAATTAGATTGGCTTTTCTAGTCATTATCTGTCATCAGGGGGGAAAAGGCAGAATTTCAAAATAAAACTCCTTTTTGGTTAAAAAGTTGCAAAGAATAGGTTTTCGTGAAAGACTATGGTTTGGTTCTTCAATAGAAAAATATATGTACACATATGTACATATTAAATATGTCACATATGTACATATTGCATATGTCTGTGTAGTTATACAAATGTATGTAATCTTCTCTTTCATTGATAGAGGTCAAAGTTAGACATTAACACCACATATCCCATGAGTTGCAGGTGTTTTTTCAGGAGCCCCTCAGTGCCTTGGCTTTTTCTCAAACCCATACCTAACCAGTTGCTAATCAGTCACTATCACATTTGGCTTTTTCTTGTCTATTACTGTCTTCCTAATTTTATATTTAATTATTTCTCCACTCAGATTAGTGCAGTCATATCTCTAGCTCTGGAATTCCTCCAAATACATATTTTACTGGTGCAAAATTAATTTTCATTCAATCATCCAGTCTTCACCATGCCCTTCCCTATCTCATGAAATTCCAGTGGTCTCCTTGCCCTTTTACACTTCATCTAGCCCCTTGCTTTGTCTTTGAAGCCCTCCACAATCTGGACCTACCCTGTCTCTCCAGGTTTATCTTCCGTGTGAACCCTCACATCCAGCCACACTTGGCTTTTCGTAGTTTCAGAATTCTTTCTCCTGTGCTCCTGCTATTTTTTCCATGTGGAACCCAAGGAACAATTTATTGCTTGTTGAAATGCCTTCCTTTCTTCAGTACCCCAAACCAACGGCCATTCTTTTCCGGAAGCCTTTCCTTACCGTGTTACGTAAAAACGATGCCTCTTTTCTCTGAATTCCTGAACCAGACTTCTCCTTCTCCTGCATGGAACTGATACTTAAGATGTTTTATTGCTTAACTTTTGTGTATAACACCTTAGCTCTCACATTTTTCCCAGGAGCTGTGCTTCATCTATTTTTACATTTCTGTAGGACCTAGTGCTCTGTGTTTTACATAATAAGTATTTATTGACGAAATATATTTGGTTTACTCAAATTCCATAGTCAATTGAGTAAATTTGTTCAGTTAATTTAATTAATTAAATTCTCAGTAGAGAAGAAATTTCATGGATTATTATACAATGAATTTAGGAAGCATTTGTTGGGATATATCCTTTGTTCCAGGTAAGCCGTAGGTATTGGGGGATGAGGAGTCTCAGACCAATAAACCTCAGACCATCAAAGGAACTATGTAAGGAAACCAATGCATGGGAATGGCTGCCAGTATGCAATATTCATTCAAGCTGAAGACAAGCCTCTGCATACATAGAGCCACAGTGAAGAGGAGTATAAAATGTAGCTTGTGTGATTCTTTTGAAAGTGACAATACTCTATTTAATATGGAACATAAATCTTTATAGTTCCTATTTTCCCCAGGATTCTTTCTCTCCCCCGTGAAGTCTGATGTCAAACTCTCCTTCCTTTTTACTGATCTACTCTTTCTTTCTGGCAGTATTTAGAACTTGCTTTTTGTCTTTTATCTTCTTAAATGTTAACTATCATATGTCCAAGTATAAGGATTTCCCATCTGCATCATTTTGTTTGGCAAAACAAGAGTCTTAAAAAATAAAATGTAGCCCTAACTGGTTTGGCTCAGTGGATAGAGCGTCGGCTGCGGACTGAGGGGTCCCAGGTTCGATTCCGGTCAAGGGCATGTACCTTGGTTGCAGCCACATCCCTAGTAGGGGGTGTGCAGGAGGCAGCTGATCGATGTTTCTCTCTCATCGGTGTTTCTAACTCTCTATCCCTCTCCCTTCCTCTCTGTAAAAAAACAATAAAATATATTTTTTTAAAAATAAGATGTATTTTATCTCTATTTCTAGTCAATTCTCAGATACTTCAAGAAATGTTTTCTCTCCCACTCTACCTCTCCCTCTGGGTCTTCTATTATCCATATATTGATATTTCTTCTTCTATCCTCTATATCTTGTAACTTTTTTTTATGCCTTGTTTTTGTTTGAGAGAAACTTTTGACCAGATCCTCCAAATCACTAGTTTATTTTTGAAATAAATCTATTTATTGAAATAATTAATAAATTAAATTTTATTTATTTAAAATATTTATTAGAATTAAATAAAGTTATTTTTATTGAGATTTGGTCTGTCACAGTGCTTTGGACCTCATACAGTTGACTATTTTTCAGAAGGAGAATACTGGCTACACCTTTGCCCTTCAGCTTTCCAAATCAACCAGACCGCCATATATCACACTGTCACTCTGGCTGGAAATAGTACCAAGGTTTTTCTGCCTCGTGGTGATTTGGGGATGGGACACAGGTAGTAAAAAGTCTTAGTCAGTGTATAAGTCAGGCTGTGGTGTGAGAAGCAGAACCACTAGGTCAGACAGATGGAGATATAGACATAGAAATATATTTAATGAGTAAGTATATAAATTATAATTTTATATTTACATATATGTATATCTATCTCTACGCTAATCTATATCGATATGACTCAATGAGATAGACAGAGAGAAAGAAATTTATTACAGAGATTTTTTTTTTCTTACCCAGTTATGTGAGCAAACTAAACAGTTTCTGTAATGTTGCTTTTTAAATATTTTATACCTGGGCCTGAAGGCCTAGGAGCAAGGAGTTGAGAAGGGCAAGTGGATGAAACATGAGGAGAGCAAGAGTAAGAAAAAGCCACCAATGTGAGTTGTAATCCACATGTTGGTTCTCTGCATGAGAATCCATGTCAGTTCTTTTTTTAAAAAATATATATTTTATTGATTTTTTACAGAGAGGAAGGGAGAGGGATAGAGAGTTAAAACATCGATGAGAGAGAAACATCGATCAGCTGCCTCCTGCACACCCCCCACTGGGGACATGCCTGCAACCAAGGTACATGCCCTTGACCGGAATCGAACTGGGGACTCTTCAGTCCGAAGGCCAACGCTCTATCCACTGAACCAAACCGGTCAGGGCCATGTCAGTTCTTAATGCCTACCATCTAGATGATAGTCATGTCTTGCAGAATAAGTTAGTTTTCCTCTTAACACCTGGTCCAGAAGTTGATAAAACTCAGGGAGAATCCAGGGAAAGATAGAACAGTTGCAGGCCAAGCTGCTTCCCACACCAGTGAAGTCAGTCAACAAATGAGGGAAAAGGTATATGAGCTGCAAAATTATCCAGTGACTGCGCCATTCCCTTTTGAGACTATAAAACAAATGACTACTGCTTCACTCCCACCCTCCAACTGTCAAGCAAAAAATGGTCTCTTGTGGCACACCTTCATCCATAGCATACAGGAAAAGGTCATCTGGGAAATGTAATTCAGCCTTGCCAAATATCTATGCTTCTTCATTCTCTCATTGTATTCCACCTGTCAGCCCCATTAAATTAAATGTTAGAATGTCTTTCCTATGCCAAGGAAAATGGATACCCTCTTACAGAAATGAATGTATCCTAAAACTATTCCTCAGAATTCCTACTTTACATTGATTCTTCAAGATTCCACAAATCAATTTCAACCAACTGACAAAAAACACACATAGTATAGCAACCAGGGTCCTGGCAGAAACAGAAGGCAACTTCAAATTAGGTAGATGTGAAGACAATTTGCAAAGGAAACGCTTACAAAGCAATGGGCAGATTATAAGACATCCACAGGGATCGTGCAGTGCCCTGGGGCTAGGGGCAGTGGTACTCTTGCCATATCCTTGCTCAAAGGAATGGGAGAAGTCATTTACAAGGACTCCGATGGAAACAGTCATATAGAGAGAAGGGCCTACAGAAAACCAGGGGCCTTGCACAGAGTGACACAGCCAGAAGAACATCTGTTTTGAGATATGTCTCTCTCCTCCTTCCCTGTGATCTACCACGCGAGCTTCCCACTTACTATACACCACAAAAGCCAGAGGGCAAAAGAAGCAATTCTTACTCTCCCAGGGTGGAAAGTAGTGTGGAGAAGAATGGAAAATATATGAGAAAGAGTAAATGGACAAGATTCAGTAAAACCATCATCATTTTCATCATCATCATCCACACAGAAACTAGAAAGACCTGAAAATTACTCGAGCCATCTCTGTTATTTTAGAAATGAAGAGGAGCAATGTGTTGAGTTGTGATGATTTATTAGACTTTAAGATTCCTTGAAGTTAGAGATAGCTTACTCATGTCATGAACCTAATACTTAGCACAATGTTCGGCTCATAGTAGATGCTCAATAAATGTTAATTTAACTGATTTGATTGAAACACATAAAAGAGAGACAATTTAAACACTAGAATTCCAATTTTATGCCACCATCTCTAAATATCATCTTAATTTCCAAATATCAGAAATGCTAGAAATTCAACAAGTTAACTCTCATTGTTTACTCCCACCCCTACCATAAGTGATAAAATCAGAAAGCAAGAAAGGAGACCATGAAAGGGCCTGGGTGATTTACCAAATGTGTAATTAACCCCCAATTAATCTGAATAGGCTGCAATGCTCTCACTGCTGTTGAATCTTTTAGCTTTGAGCATAAGTTCTTTCTCATGTCTTCACAATCGCACAATAGCAAACAAGTACTAAAGCCTTCTTACATTTGGAAAATGACTCCATTTTTCTAACACAAGTTTCTCTTTTAAACTATTTGTAAATGATTTATTGTAGTAGCAAATCAGATCATGATAAGATAAAGGTTTTTAGAGGTCATTAAAGAGTTTTGGGGGAAGTTCCTACAAAGATACTAGTCTTACATGGCCTGAGTGATAAGGCAACTTAACAATTTATGTCTAAGTTTGCAAAGTGTGTTTGATAAACAGTTCGCTCCGCAGGCATCAATCATACTTGCTCTCTGTGGTGTGTTGTATTTTTCATGAAGTGAACTTCAGTGACTTTGCCCATCTCGAGGTTTTCGAGATTGTGGCTTGCTAAAGAGAGCTTCTCATCTCCCTCCCGCACAGTTGCATTTCAAATCTCATAATAGAGCCGCCATAATTCAGGTTTCCAACATGGGAACCCTCAGTAGGATGGATAAGAAAAGTTTGAGGAAACTGGTATCATTGGAAGAGAAGATTCAAACGCCCTTGGATCAGAGAAAATAGATAAACTAGGGAAGAGAAAAAGATAAAGTATGCATGTGAATGCACACTTACATGCATAGCTTTTCTAGGCGGTATAAGGATCAAATGCAGGTGATAACATTCCGTAAATACAAAGTGAGGCATTATATAGGGAGGCATTCTTGATACAAGGTAGGGAGCTGATTTCCAATACCAGCTCTGGTTTTTGCTATGCGTCCTCATCTGGAAAATGAGGATAATAATACCTGCACCATCTACTTCGTAAGGTTGTTCAGAGATCAGACAGGGAAGCATAGGAATTCTCTTTGCAAACTAAATCACCAGGCAAATATGGGTCAACACTATAAGGGTTGGCTCAAGAGAGAGGCTATAGTTATTATTCTTCCATAATTTAAAAAAATAAAATACCCAAGACCACAGGACAACTTGGTGATCACACACTCATTTGGCTTTCTAAAATCTTACCATTTTAGAAGCATTCATAACTGCTTCGAAATCACTTCTCAAAATTGCCCTGAGCTCAAATAATATTTCTGAGTGCATGTTAAAAGCCTATAAATGCTTCTGTTCCTGAACAAAGTGAAATCAGGTTACGCTAATAGAAGTATTAATTAATTTGCTCTAATTTTATTCAGCGGAATTAGCATTACTGAAGAGTCTTCCCCATTCTTGAGTACCCTAAAGTGCATGAGGCTTTAGCGAAGGGGGCTCCAGCTGCAGCACCTGCCGGTGAGGATGAACGTGCAGACGATTATTCACTAATTTGGAAACCTGAGCCGTCACTGGGAAGTGCTGTGGGGTGTGTTATAATGAAAATACCAATCCACATTAGCCATGGTTGCCATAAGCAAAAATCTTAATATCTTGGCCAAACCTACTTAAGGTTCATGTAATAAACCCACATTCCTAATTTTATTAGTGATGTGCCAAGTTAAGCACTTTGCTGGCCTTTGGACAGATTTATAGCTTGACTGTGCTGAATTAGTGGTGAATGACAAGAGGACATTGTTTTATAGGAAGCTATTTAGATAAAAACCTGCAGGGTGTTTCTGTAATGTTGTCACTTCAAGTCCAAACAGGAAAAAAGAAATGTGTATTAAGGAAGACTCTTCATTAGCTTTTATGAGTTTAATCTAGTGCAGTCAAATGCTTCCTTATAAGGCAAGATATTTTAATGTACAGAGACAACCTTATCTCTCTCCCAGGTTTCAGAATAAAACAATCTCTTAGACTTAGTGCATCCAAAAAAAAAAATTTCGATGAGTTAATCTTTATGAAGCACTTAGAACAACGGTGCCTGGCACATAGCAAGCACTTTCTGTGTTTGTTAAATAAGTTAAATAAATAGAATTGAAATCTGTTTTTCTCATTCTGCAGTTTATATGTTTGTTTTCAAAAATCACATTTAGCCGCTCTCTCCCTTCTTACCAGCATTTCCTTGCTAGTGGGTTTTTCCAAATTGTTAGTTATTATTTCTCCCTGTGGTTTTTAAAACTGAGATACCACCTGGTACAAGGAGGAAGCTCAGACCCTGCTATTTACTCAAGGTCACCAGAGCTAACATTCCTGCTGGGTTTTCATACTGAACATAATCTGCCTCTGAGTTATGGGAGATGGTATTGGCTTCGGGTGGTTTGGGTGAAGATGTGACGTTTTGGGCCTCATTGTACATCACTGTTAACAGCTGAATGATTTCATGAGCACAGACCCTGGCAGCCCTCTTGGTTTGGTTCCTGGGAAACAAGTCTTCTTTAGAAACTAACGCCAAAGCCTATAAATGTGTTTTCCCCGTGACCTAAACAGGTCATTGGCCTGAATGTCAAATTCATTAATCCAAATCCTGACCTCTCTCTCTTTTCTCATTAAAAAAAGATTCCCTGAACTCACTCTTCTTTTCTAGGACAAAGATAAAGATAACTGTGTACAAAGCTGACTTTATATCTCTAAATCAGAGCTCCTAAAGAGCATCTTACAATCTGTGTGAAACTCTTTAAAAACAAGTCCAAGAAAAGAAACCAGTCAATAATTGTGATATTGTTCTCACATTAAACAAAATATGCTCCCATTACCTATGTATCATTAGCAGATTCCAACAAATGCAGAAGTAAACTCTAAAATGTGTCTTTGATTTCGCTTGAGCATTCCTGGACACTTTGGGTCCAGGTGGGAATTTATTGGAATGCTGTAATATCTTTCACTGGCATTTTCATATTTTATCTAAGGAACTCAAAATATTCACAAAGTATGCACTATTTCCCCCAGCTCTTTACTATTGGTACTTATAATCTTCATTTGCCCAAGTATAAACCCAGCAGTTAAAGAACCTGTGCAAGGTCACTAGGAAATGAGTGCCCCCACCTCCCCCCCCCGGCCCCCGAGATCCTAACCTCTGCCTTTTATGGGGTTCATTTCCACAAACATGGCGCCTCCCCTGTGGGCTCACAGCCAGTTGGTAATCCAAGTTCAAGGAATATACATTAGGCATCATCTGCTCTGACGCTCATTCTCAATACACCTAACATTTTTGTTGAAAGTCTGGTTATAAAGTTCAGACTGTCTGGATCTGTATCCCACCTATTCCTCAAATAAGTGGTGATTACTCAGAGGCTCACTTCTCTCACCTATAAAATAAAGTGAATAGTAGTACCTCCATCATTGGATTAGTTTGAGGATTGCATGGGAAATTAAATGTGAAGTTCTTTTTTTTTTTCACTTTGAATTTTTTTCATTTTTTTTGTTTATTGTTCATATTATTACAGTTGTTCCTCTTTTTTCCCCCATAGATCCCCTCCTCCCAGTTCCCACCCCACCCTCTGCCCTTACCCCCCCCCCCACTGTCCTCCTCCATAGGTGTACAATTTTTGTCCAGTCTCTTCCCTTTCTCCCTGAGAATTGTCAGTCCACTCCCTTTTTATGCCCCTGATTTTATTCTATTTGCCAGTTTAATCTGTTCATCAGATTTTTTTATTCACTTGATTTTTAGGTTCACTTGTTGATAGATATGTATTTGTTGTTCATAGCACACAGTAAGTGTTTAAATAAATGCTAGCTTGAGCATTATTATTATTGTTAATTTCTTTCTTTGAAATGAAGAAATATTCAAGTTAGGCCAGGCTTGTCTTCTGCTCTATCTGTGTAGTTACGTTCTAGACATGTATAACAATGGGCTTAGTATGTGAAAAAACAGGTACAGAGGTGAAGTCTTGAAACTATCACTGATTCTGATATCCCTGCCTCTGTACTGACTGTTCACTCCAGCACTCAGATATAAATATATGTTTTTGTGTGTGTGCACATGTTTCTGTGTGTATCCTTGTGTGTATAAATGTATGTAGCATGTGTATATTTCCTATGATGGAACTAAGTGATAAAAATAAATGGGAGTTGCTGGGGCTGACTGGCAGACCCTGAGCAATGAATGAATGATTACTCTGACACGTGTTTCTGTGAAAGAGAGGGCTAAGGGACTGCTTGGCTATAGGAACCAAACAGCCCCATTCACCTGCCTCCTTAGGCTTTTATTGTAACAACAGCTTGAACTAAAATTAACTATTATATACTACCAGTAGGGTAAGCATCCTTGAGAAGAAATATGTGTCTGTAGTGTCCTTTAATCAAGGATGTCTGAAGACTAAGCATAAAGATTCCAGTAAACACCTGGGGCTCAGATTTGTTTGGAAAAGTCAAGAAAGGGGCAGCCACCTTTAGCCAGCTCCTGTCCCAAGCCTCCCCACAGTGAATGAGTGAATAACAACCTGGCACTAAAGTATTATTTCATTGGTACTGTATTATAGTCCCTATAATACTGTTCTTACTTCCCAACTTTTTGTTCTGTGTGTGTTCATATCTAACTTCTGGGTAAAGAGTTAACTATTTGAATGCTAGTGTGAAAAACAGTTCCCATCACTACACTAATATCTAGTTTCTTTCTCCCTTCTCTTCTTTTCCTTCTCTCCCCTCCTCTTCTCTAGGCCTTGGAAGATGAGCCTTCTTCTCCCCTCCTCTGCCCCATTAACTGTGCTACTTGCTTTCTGGGGCTTGGATAAAGTCACATGGCTGAGATGCCACCTCTAATCCCGTTTTCCATTTGTATGCTGGATTTTGCTAACCACTTTTTAAATAAAAATACAGCATGATTCTAATGTACTAAGGAGTTCCACGGATAACCATATAATTTCAAAATGATACTGATTTTGTTTATATGCAGCATAATCTTTTACAGTCCTTAGTCTTTATTTGAAGCATTGCAAAGTGGATTTTTATGAAAGGTATTATAAAAGACTCCTTGTTTCTTCATAACAGATCTGAACGTTAACTGATCAGAGTTCAGATAAATAGTCTTTACTCTCCATTAAAATATTAAAAAGCCTTTGGTAAGAAACTGGCATAAAGATTCTTCATTCTTGTTTAATGAACACTTGTTGGCAAGTATAACACTTTAATAGCTTCGCAGAATGAATTTTGCGCGTGCATCCTCCATTTCCCTGTCAGACACTTGTCCAGGTGCTGGAAATTTATTGGGGGAAGCATATTTTTACTCATTAGTTTTGTATTTGATTACAGAACAATAAAATATGAACCACCAAGTCCCTGAGGCATAGCTGTGTACATTGAGATTAGTAATTGCATGTCACCGTGTTTTCCATTGGAATTTATATGGATAGAGAGGATAGGTGTTTCTTAAGTAGGTTTAAAAGCAGAGCAAATTTGTATTTAATCTATTTTTGCAGCTATAGTTTTCCTAATGGAGAAAGGGTTAGGCCATATCATATATTTTAAATGTAGTTTTAATTTATTTTTTCTCTTTTCTATTTTTTTTCCATTTACAGTTGAAGTAGATCAGATTGTCATGCTAACCACTGTTAAAAAAAAAATCAGTGCCTATAAGGGGACATGATATAAAACCTGTCAACAGAGACCAGTTTTGCCTACATTCCAGCAAGCACAATGAGGAGGGATGATTATAGGTGTAGACAAGCTTCACCATTCAAAGAAGGAGCTTAAATACAAAACAGAAATTACAGGTTGATCTTCAAGATACATATTTCTTTTAATCTACAAGTTTTGAATTTTTTTAAAGATATCATTAGAAATGATATTTTTAGTGCAGCTTGGGCTAAAAGATTGTAGTTTTCCCCTTAAACGAGTTATAGGATGGGAGACTTGTAGTTGTAATTTCTTTTAGTTATGCTTACAAAGAGAAATTAATATTTGTTGTCCTGCAGTAATAATAGTAGTAATAAAAGAGGTGAATTAAATAAGTGATTTTGCTATAGATTGTGCTATGATTAAGCAGTGCCAATCCTATTGTGTGCTCCTTTCTATAAAGATGCTCATAAATTCAATTTCCAAAACAGAATCTAATGAGGTACTTAATGGTCACAACACTGGCACATTTGATAATTAATGTTCCTTACCGATTTTTTGCTGATGCGGCATAGTGATAAACAGGGGCACAAGTTAACTAAACATATTCTTGAGCCACTAGTTAAAGTAAGAGCACAAAAAGAACCGCAGTAATGTTGTTTACTATACAGTGAAGGAATGCTTGATGGTATCCTTCTAGGATCAGGGAGAAAACATAGACAAAGAGGATCTCTTCTGAGAAGCAGAAACCTATCTTCACATGAAGGGACCAGAGGGTTTGTGACTTATCTCCTCATACTGTATCCCACTTCACTCCCAAGATTCTTAGCTACCGAAAAGTAAATACAGTTAGGTCGCCAGAGGAGGAACTCAGGAGGCCAGAATGGTGAGGGATTACGGATTTATTCCATCATCCGCACACCAGGTGGCTGAGCCTGGATGACTCCGGCACCCCAGTGACGGGCATCAACGGCTTTTACAGGACTTTTGGTGGGCTTTTTCTGGGCAGAGAATTTTCTCTGCGCAGGTCCAGATTCTGGGAAGTCCAGAGAGGAGGGATAAAGGTCTTAGCAAGTGGACTGTAGTCTAGACAAGTGGAATGTCTACTGTGAAGTGATGTAAAGGTCAGTTCTCAGGGGAAGGGGTATTGATTTAGTTGTTCGATCAAAGTTAACAAATATAATTTTTGAGCACTTACTATGTGCCAGGCACTTTATTCCACTTTTTTTTTTATTATTGCATCCCTATGACAATTCCATACACAAAGTCTATTATACAAATAATTGTCCTGCTTTTAAAGATTGGGTTACTGAGGTTCGAAAAGTTAAGGCTTTCACATAGTGTATTAGCAAGAGAGGCCATTTAGAAGAAAGGTTATAGTATCCAAAGCCTGAAGTCTTACTGAGTACATGAAACAAGTTTGAATCCATGATCTACTTTTTAATTTGTAGCTATGTGAGATGTCCTCTTTCATCCTAAGTTTTCTTATCTATAGCATGAGGATAATAGTACTTTAGAGTGTTTAAGAATTAGAAATGTTATCTTTAAGGCAACTTGAGCTATGACTCAAAGACCTTAAATGATCATGAAGTAGTAGTTCTTCCCCCTAGTCCCTTCTCCTACACTTCCCCCCCCCCCCAGCCCCCTTCCCCCGCCCCCCCACCCACACACACACAGGGCTGCCAAAGAATTCAGCGGAAGTGAAATTGGAAGACAGATACTCCTGTCTGCAAAACTTAGGACTTTTCCAATATTCCACTTTTATCTTTTAAAACATGAGTTGAAGGCAATTCTTTATCTCACAGCACACAAAGCAAGTTTAAATTGTAATTGAGAGATACCCGAGTCTTTAAATGTGACTTGATTTTGCAAGTGTCTTTAATAAAAGTACGCTAAAGGACTAGTCAACGTCATGACTCCAAACCTGGCTTTGTGTGACCTTTTTCAACTGTTTGTAATAATATTGAATGAAATTCTGTTGCTCAAAACACATGCAGAAATTGATTTTTTCTTCTCCTTCAGTCACTAGTGATGGAATCTGACTTGGGATGCGTGGGCATGTGCACAGTTCTTGACATTATGTTGAGTGGTTGACTTGAAACCCCTTTTTAATGGAGAACAATGTAGATTAAAATTAAAATGTATAAAAGGTTGGAAAAAATAACCTAAAATCTTTACGGGATATTACTTTTTCCAAAGAAGGAAAGATTAAATAGTGTAATTTAAAAACTACCGCTTCCAGTTTTTTTCTTAAATTACATCAATGTTTCATGGCAGATGGATCATGTTTATTTTTATTGTTGTTGTTTGTAAATTCCCAATGACTTCAAAAGGGCCATGACTACTAAGAAAAGTGTGCATTTCACAGCTGAGATTTAAGGGATTTAAGGGGCTCAGAAAAGCTGAGAGATAATTGAAGACTCACAGGGGAGGCATTGAAGGGATCAGAACAGCAAAGGGAGGCTCAAGGAGGATTGTAGGAGCTCCAAAGGAGCTGTGAATGGATCTGTGTAACAAACAGAAGTCAAAGGAGCTCCTAATGGCAGAGGAATGATTAGAGAGATATTAGAATGTCATGAAGACAACAAGAAAGAGGATATAAGTATGGCTAACTACCTCCAGAATGCTACATTCATCCTAGGCAACCTCACCTATCCCTATTAGACTAAACCCAGTGCCAGACCATAAATCCAACTGTCGGCTGAACATCTCTGGGTTGGCTAATAGGCACTTTACACTCAGCATGCCCCGATTAAATTCATCATCTCTCCTCCCTGGCTCATAACTTAGGTGTCAGAGTAGCTCAAAGAATCTTTCCAAGTCATACTCTCCATTTATAATCTCCTGGTTCTCAGATGGCATTCTGGTACTTGGCTTCTCTCTCTGCTTACCTACTTTGGATTGATACTTCGGTTTCAGTGCCTGCCTGTACTTCACATTCACATTTATTCTATGCTCTGCAGTCCCACGGGTCATCCCTGGGTCTAACCAAGCCCACATCCCTAGGGTAATCTACTAACTCGCTTTCTGCTTCTCTGAGAGGAATGTTATCCCTTTATCTAATCTAGAAATTGGAACTTGTTTTAGATTCCTTCCTTCGAACTCTCTCTGCCTAATAAGCCACCAGGTCTTATCAATTCTACCTTAGAAGTCTTTCTCTCATTCCTTTATGTCACCCTTATCTTTTTCCCCACTCTCATTTACTTGAATTCATTATTTCATCAACCTTTAACTGGGACATTAAAGAGTCTCCTTTTCCTATCTGGTTTTCCTCTCTGCACTATCAACCCCCATCTCCCACTCTTTTTTCCTAAATCAAAGTTCTCAAATATAAATAAAAGTATATACAATTAATTGTTCCAATTACAACCTGTCAGTGTCTCCCCATTGCCTTTAAGACAAAGCCCAACCTCTTTAACATGACATCTGAATTCTTTCTAAATTCACCCCCTTACTTCTACATCACTTTCTGCCATTCCTCATGCCTCATGTCACCCTCCAGCCATACTAAACCACTTGCAAGACAAAGCCATGTCGTTCTTCCACACCTTTGCTATTCCCCATATTTGAAATGCTTTAATGCTTTTCTCTCATTCCCCTCCCATCCCACTGTTAAACTGAATGAACAACTCTGGTTCATGACTTAGTTCAAGTGTCACCCAATTGAGAAAGCCTTCCATGCGACTCTTCAATTCAATCTCTGTAAACATGGCTAGACACACCCAAACTGTATTACCACGGGACCACAAATGCCCAAACTTTGCAAGTAGATCTCCACATTCGAATGAGAACAGTTTGGGAGAGGGGCCCTAACCAGTTTTATTTAGTGGACAAAATGGTCCCAGATTCCATTCAGGTCAAGGGCAAATACCTTGGTTGCCGGTTCCTTCCTGGCCCGGGCCCTGGTCAGGGTTCATGAAGGAGGCAACCTATCGATATGTTCCTCTCATACTGGTGTTTCTCTCTGTTTTTCCCCGTCTTCCACTTTACCGAGAGAGAGAGAGAGAGAGAGAGAGAGAGAGAGAGAGAGAGAGAGAGAGAGAGAGAGATGGGAGGCATGTACCAAACAGTGGCTTGATACTGTGCAGGAATGCCTCCACAATGTGACTGAAGACCTCAGCTTAGGGACTGAGAGAGGCCAGATCCCAGCGGGAAAAGTGCATTGTAGCCTTGCTATGAGGGGGCTGTGTGGCCAGTACCAGGTGGAACCTGACACCTTCCATGCTCCAGCTGATAGTAATTCTGTCAGAGTGGTAGGGTTGTTTTGGCCTAATTTTTTCCTTTAATTTTATGCAATGCAATTTGAAGAGCAATTACTACACCATTATGCCTTACTTTTTCCCACCTTTTCTTACTCTTCTCTAAAAAATCTCTCTCCTTGATATTTGCAGACTGCCTGTGTTTGTAACTTGTCATCACATCCATGTTAATTGTTGCTTAGTCAGCCCTCTTTCCAGTTTATCTCCTTAACCTTTCTCTGTATTCCAGGCCATTTGTTACATAATCATTTCCCTTGCCCAGGCATGCTCTCAACTTTCTGACATGAAAACATCCTCATTCAAATGAGGAACTCAGGAGGCGGCTCTCTCAGTGTCCTATATATCACTGTTGGCCAATCAGGGCAACTGCTGCAGAAACATAGTTTCTCATCCTCTCTGCGAGGGGCCAGCTCCATCTGATCTTCTGGGGGAAAAAAAAACTTCAGTTTTAATTCTCAAATTATAATGACCTCCTTGTCTTAGATGGTAGTAAGCAATCAAATCTCAAGCCTGAAGACTTTTGTTTGATTTTACAGCTTAGTAGATACAGGCAGCAGCTTTAAAGACAGAACAAGTCCAGATTTGGGGTCTATTTTTGCTGTGCAAACTTGGGCACGTTTTTAACTTCCACAAAATTCAGTTTTCCTATCTGTAAAATGGGAATGGTGTAGAACTCAAAAAGCTGCAGTAAGAAGAAAATAAATGTGAACACTTAATACAATGTTGCATATAAAGTAAGGTGACCAGATTTAAAAGGATAAACCATTGATGGGGGGGGGGGTGTCTTTTTTTTTTTCTTTTTTTTTATTATTACTTAAAATACTACAAAGAGTAATCGGGACTTTTTAAAAACGCCGCGGGACGCGGGATAAACTGTTAAAAATCGGGACTGTCCCACCAAAAGCGGGACATCTGGTCACCTTAATATAAAGTAATCATTCAACAAATGTGTGAATCATTGCTATACATGTAGAAACTCTCCAACCCTGATTCTGCACTAGGGCACATTTTTTCTTTTCTTTTCTTTCTTTTTTTTTTGGGGGGGGGTGGTTATAAAGGCTGACATTTCCTGAGGTTTAGCAGTTGGCTAGGCTTTGTGGGTTTTATTTTCCCACATTCAATGCATTCTCTTCTATCCATACCAGCAACAGATTTGCCTGCCAGTTTCACCCACTTTTTAGAAAATTACCTGATGTGAAATTCTAGGAGGTTCCTGTCACCATTCAGTTAAAATCCTTATTGATCCACATCATCTCTGAATGGAGATTCATAATTAAATGTACTTGGTGAGTGCTACCCCATCCTCCTCCTCAACTCATACCAGAAAAACATTGAAAGGGCATTACAGATGAAATGTAAAAGCAAATTCTGATTTCCCAGAAGCATTTTGAGCATTGATAACAACATGGCTCATGCATGTCCATCATCTTGTTTCTTTTCATCTTCACACTAAAGCTATAAGGTGGGTACCATTATCCTCATGTTATGTAAGAGGAAACTGAGGCTCATTGTTTGCAATTACATTAGAGCTAGTTAGCTGGATCTCTTCATACCATGTCTCATGCATAGTCCAGCATCCCAGGCAAGAGGCTAAAATAAAATAAAATAAAATAAAAAGGGGGGTGGGGAGGGAGATTTTCAAGACCTCTTTGGTCACCATATTGTTTCTTATCCCCTTTAAATTTGAAACCAACATTTCTGAATTTGAATGCTGACTTCACCTTTCATGAACTATGTTATTCAGGGCACCTTTTAAAAGCTAGTTTAAGCCACATTTCCATCTGTAAAATGAATATGATAACCCCTTTATGGGATAGGTTTTAGTGTGAGATGATTTTATTTGAATTCTTTCTGATATGGAGCATGATTGTCACTTTATTCCTCTAGACCTCAATCCCCTCCTCTGCAAAATGGGGCTAATATAATATCTCCCTCAAGGAATGGCCCCTAAAGATCCTACCTAATAAAGAGGGAATATGCTAATTGACCCTCACACCATCGCAAAGATGGCAGCACCCACAGCCAATAAGGAGGGAATATGCTAATAGACTGCCCCACCCTCAAAGATGGCAATGCTCACAACCAATAAGGAAGAAATGTGCTAATTGCTACCCCACCCTCAAAGATGGTGGCACCCACAGCCAATAAGAAGGGAATATGCTAATTAACTGCCTGTCCTCAAAGATGGTGGCACTCACAGCCAATAAGGAGGGAATATGCTAGTTGACTACCACACCCTCAAAGATGGCAGCACCCACTCCCCTCAGCCCTGACAGGGTGCCTGCCTCTGGAGTCCCCCAGTCCCCTCAGCCCCCCAGGGCCTTCCCAATGCACAGGCAAGCCTCAGATGGTGGCTGCCCAGCTTCCCAGGGCCAGCTGAGGCTCAGGTAACCAGGGTGGGCCAAGACTTGCACTGCCGGCAGTGGCAGCAGCAGAGATGTGATGAGGGCTTCACCTCTCACCCCTGAGGGCTCTCGGACTGAGAGGGGGCAGACTGACCTGAATTTTCATGCACCAGGCCTCTAGTCTTAACTAATAAAAGCTTAATATTGAAATTGACTGTTTCTTCAGGACGCCCAACAGCCAATCAGAGCGACTGTATGCAAATTAGCCCAGCCAACATGGTGGCCGCTACTCACAGAGTAAACGGCAGCTTCCATTGCAGCAGGAGTAAAAGTGAAACTGTCTGCTCCACGGCTCGCTTATCCTTGCCTCAAAGCAAAGCACATGTGTGCAACAATGTATAAATCATAGAATCCTCAGGAGCTGAAGAAAAGCCTTGCTATGAGGGGGCTGTGTGGCCAGTACCCGGTCTGAAACTAAGAGTAACATTCTTTCAATTATAGAAGCCAAAGCGGCGAGCTGAAGCAGAAAGGAGGCTTCTTATTAGGCCGGCTTAAAGGAACAGCATCAATTATAGAAGATAAACAAACCCCAGAAACCTGCGTCCAGCCAGCCTTGCTGGGACATTGGGTCAATGGGAGCTGTGGGCAGCCTTAAAGCCCCTCACCCAGGCTGGTCAGGCACGCCAGCAGGTGGCCATACCCAGAGGGGTCCCAGACTGCCAGAGGGCACAGGCCAGGCTGAGGGATCTCCCAAGTGCACAGAGCGGCCGCAGGGCGGGACAGCACAGGACCCAGGACTGGGGAGCGGGAAAGAGGTGGCAGGGTTGGCGGCCTGCTTGGCAGCTGCCCAGGCCCTTAGAGGGGCACTGTGGAGAGGGAAAGAGGAGACAGGGAATCAGTGGCCTGCTTGGTGGGCTTCCCAGGCCCCTTGCAGGGCACCGGGGAGTGGGAAAGAAGCGGCGGGGGGTCTTGGCCTGCTTGGTGGCTGCCCAGGCCCTTTGCGGGGCACCGGGGAGCGGGAAAGAGGCAGCAGGAGGTCAGTGGCCTGCTTGGTGGGCTTCCCAGGCCCCTTGCAGGGCACTGGGGAGCAGGAAAGCAAGGCAGCGGGACAGGGAGCAGGAAAGAGGTGGCGGGGGGTCTTTGCCTGCTTGGTGGCTGCCCAGGCCCTTTGTGGGGCACCAGGGAGCAGGAAAGCAAGGCTGAAGTGGCCAGGGTCCTGCTTGGCAGCTCCCCAGACCCCTTGGCAGCACCGGGGAGTGGGAAAGGAAGGCAGCAAGGGACGGGTGAGTGGGAAAGAGTCGGCGGCCAGCTTGGCAGCTCCCCAGGCCCTTTGGGGGGCACTGGGGAGCGGGAAAGCAAGCTCTTGGGGGCTGGGGTCCTGCTTGGCGGCTTCCCAGGCCCCTTCCGGGGATCAGGGAGCAGGAAAAGGCTGGCCTGACCATGAGGCAGGGTTTTCCCTGCTTCCTGGTGGCTGGAGGAAGATGGGCAGTAAGCAAGCTTGGGAGACAGGCAGCACCCAGCCCTGGCCACAGCTCAAAAAAGAGAACAACATGCAGAGGAGGGCAAGAGTCTGAGAGATCACCATAGAGGGGGTGCCTGCTCCAAGCCTAGGGGCAGGCCCCCAGCAGGTAGACACACACAGGAGGACTGCTCCGAGTCTCAGATGTGGCTGGGGGCAGGTCCCCAGTGGTCACACACACACACACAAAAGGCACCTGGCAGACTGGGGCCATCATAGGACATCCACTGAGGGGTTCCAGACTGTGAGAGGGGTCAGGCTAGGCTGAGGGACCCCCACCCTCCCCCCATGCACGAATTTTGTCCACTGGGCCCCTAGTCTATAAATAAAATCCTAATATGCAAATAGACCGAACAGTGGAACAACAGAACAACCAGTCACTATGACATGTGCTGACCACCAGGGGCTGCACACAGAACATGGTGGGTGTCAGCAGCAGAAGGCAGAGTGCAGAACATGGCAGCCATCAGCTGCGGCAGGATGAGGGAGCAGGTGAGCAGGGGCACCTGACCAAGGCTGGGCGCTAGTCACTGTCATCAGGGTGAGCCTCTGATCGTTACTGAAAATTCTTTGCTCCCATGTGCCACAGTCCCATCCAGTGCTCGCACCTGCTGTTCTACCTCCCCCTGCTCTGGAGGGTGATCGGGGCTGGCAGCCACCTCTCACACCTTCTGCCAGCACCAGCCCCACTTGTTCCTGCAGCTGGCGCCAGAGTCACAGTTCACACCGCTGTCAGCGCCTGGCGCTGGTCCCGATTGCACAGTGTCCTCAGTGGGTGCGAGGAGCAGATCTGGCCCCGATCAACCCTGAGGGCTTCTCCATCTCCCCCTGCTCCTGAGGGGCAATTGAGACAGCAGCCATTGCTCACACCTGCTGACAGCATGGAGCTATTGGGGCTGGCACCAGCAGCAGGTGCAAGTGGGGTCAGTGCCATCAGTGCATGGGAGCTGCGACAGGAGCAGGGCTGCCAGCAGATGGGGGGCTAGGGTCCACAGTGGGAGGAGCCGGGCAGGGGCACAGAAGATGGGCTGAAACCTGCCTCTGTGCCCACTGTAGCCTTGAAGCCCACAGTTCCTTCCAAGTGGCATGAATTCATGCACTGGGACCCTAGTTATTATATAATTATTTCCGTTGTAGTTATAATTTATAGAAGTAGCCCATTTCTATAGCCAGTGTGATAAAAGTCAATCTAATGAAGCACAGAGTTGACTCCCAGCTTTAATTATCAATTTGGAATTTATGGTTCAAACTCCAATAGTCAAACTTCTTAACTAAATTTTGAAAGCTCTTGCCCTCTTCACCAGTCTACAGAGACTATGTTAAACTCTAGTGAATGCAAATACTTTTTATGATGTGTCAGATGTATTTGTGAATGAAACTGAAATCATTCCAGCAAGTGACACAAACAGGTTGGTGTAGCCTGGGTGAGCTTCATAGAGCTAAATACAAGATTATGAGTATGTCCTCCCTTTTTCTGTGGCCCAGTCCCTTCGTCTATTGTCACAGATCATATTCAGTGGGCAGGCACTGTCACCTGTCACTCACAATTGCAGAGGGTTTTCAGCCCCAAACCGCTGGGGAGGGCTCTCAAGAGAATATTGCCATTCTGAGATTCCATACCTACCTCTTGCGCATTTCATCTCCACTTGAAACTGAACGGGATTCCATTAATTATCACTTCAGGTAGTAAATCAGTTTCTCATATGTGAAAAGAATGCTGCAACCCAAGTCCCTCTTTTTGTCTGGATTGCCAGAGGGTTATTACAGATGGTATTGAACTCATAAGAATAATTTTAGCATTACTGCAACAACAAAGCATTTTGTAAATGCATAACCTTGTTTTCCTTAAAAAGCCCTGAATAACTGTGAAGTCACATTGCGGGTTTAAGTGCAATAGCTCTTCTCTCTCTCTCTCTCTCTCTCTCTCTCTCTCTCTCTCTCTCTCTCTCTCTTTCTTTCTCTCTCTCTGCTTCCTTCAACTTTCAAAGCATTTATTCAGTCCCTGGCTTTAAAGTCAAGGCAATGTGCTGATGGACTGTGCTGACATAATTGTGTTAATGACAAGACACGACGGCTACATTGTCAGATAGGTCACTTATCATCACTATTTATTTAGTTCCCTCTGCCAAGTCTGAATTATACTTTTTATACATTGTGGTTAGAGTCAGTCATTTAAAGTGCTTCAGTGTTGAAACAACATTTTTTTACAAGTCTTTTAGCTGTAGTTCAGGAGAAAAAAAGTCTTCTACAGCATCATTAAACAGGGTTCAAAGTAAGTCCTTGCTGAAAGATGTGAAGTTTGAGCTCTTAGGAAATGAAATCTTTGATCTCCAAAATGATTAGTGAAAATATTTTTGTACACAGGCCCATTTTTATCTCATGTTAAGAAAAATAATACAATTTAATCTACTTTATACTTTTCATTCTGATGCCTCTAGTCAACCTCTGTCACTAGTGTCTAGAAATGCCCTTTGCTCTCTACTAAGGGAAGAAACTGGAGACAGACGGATCTGTCAAGCATCAGAGCCTTTGGAAGAATACAGAGGACCTTACTTACATGGTGCCACCGTATTTTGAAAGGATAATATTTTAGAAATATGACATTCCCAAGATCTTTTATTTTTTTTTCCAGGTGAAAATTAGTAGAGTTAACATGAAAAGAAAAAATGAAGAAGTAACCATGAGTCATTAGACTGAGCTATTGACTCAATAGTCCATCCCAAAGCCATTCTATAGCAATAGGCCTCTGGAATAAGAAAGGGGAATAAATGCTAACACAGGTTTAACAAACTGTACTAGACAAGCCTGCCCAAAATGGATGTAAAAGTGGAGTTGGTTAAAAGGAATGCTCAAATTGTCTTTCAAGTTCATAAAACGGACTTTCATTCTAATCTCATCTTTAATTTCACTTGGTTTAGATGCATTTTAAAGCAATATTTCATTATTTACTAGGTGCCAGACGCTATTTTAGAGTCTTGGATATAGTAGTGAACAAGACCAAGTTCGTATCCTCATGAAACATTCATTCTGTGGATGAGACACTTGAGCATGCTTGCACATGAAGGCTCTGAACTCAGGCTAGAACGTCTCTGGGATATGTGTAGGGATGTAATTGCGGGGTCATATGTTATGCTCACCTTTGGTTTTACCGACGTTATCGAACTGGGCTCCAACACGATTGTATCACTTTATATGTGTGAGAGCTCCCCCTCACCTCACCAACCCTTGGTATTTCTATACTTTTAGATTTTGCAAATCTGATGGATGAGAAATGTTACACCGTCATAAATTAAACTCGCATTCCATGCAGGTTCCTTTGTGGTTCAGTCAGTCAGTTGTTGTTGGTTGTTGGCCTCTGTTTCGTCTTTTGCCTATCATGTCAGCAGCTCAATTTTTGTTTTTCACTTGCTCATTTTTAAATTGTGATGCTTGTCTTTTTCTCACCGATTTGTTGGTGTTTTCATGTGTTCGGGATCATAATGCTTCTCTATTGTGTATAACAAATGGTCTTACCTGGTCTGTGCTTTTCTTGTTCCTCTTTATTTTATCATTTATGAGAAAGAAGTTTTTAACGCTAACAAATGTTTCCACTTTTTCCTTTAGCTTTTCTATTAAATTGCCTTTTCTTACTCTCAGATAATAAAGACATTCTCTAATTTTTTTTTTTCTAAATGTTTTTAAGTTTTGCTTTTATATTTAGGTCTCTACTTCACCAGGAATGGACTTGTGTGTTTGGTCTGAGGTAAGAGTTCAGTGGAATTTTTGTTGGAATTTCTTTTCTAAATATTTGTCTAATTGTTGCTAATTTACAGGAATGCACCACATTTTTGTATACTGATCATTTATCCTAAGATGTTGTTGAAGTCTCTGAAATCTCAAAATTTGCTAGTACATGCTTTTGTATTTTTAAAAAAATATCATAATGAATTATAAATATTTTCTTTCCTTATTTTTAATTTATTTTTCAATTTGTTCATGTTATGTAATAGATTCATCCAGGATCTCCAGCTCAAAAACAAATGCAAGTAGTATTAATGTTCTACTTATTTTATCTCACAAAATTTCAAAACATCTCACTATTATGTATGATGTTTGTTGCAGATTTAGCAATGTTATTTTTCATTAGAAAGAATTTTTTTTTT
>PVJC01005042.1:0-60855 GCA_004026665.1 Murina feae
TTCCTCTGGGCCCGCGCGTAATAAACGTAACTCTATCTCTCTAAGCGTTGCTTGGTTCTTCTCTGGTTTTTCTGTAACATTGGAATCAGAACTCAGCCTCAGGGACTCAGGATGTAGGAAGCCCAAGTCCTGGAGCTCCTTAGGGAACCTGGTGCCTCATAAGCAAAGAAGAGGAAAAAAGAACCTTAAAAGCAAGAAAGAGAGATCAGGGTTCCCTGGCCAAATGGCACTAATGGCCCCAACAATCCTCACTATTTAGGAAAGACTCCGAATGAGCACTTTCAGGAAGATATGCTAAGGCACAGCCCCCTTAAACTGCAGGCTAGGGGCTGGGGCCTAACTTGAGAATGTCATATTGTGGTGAGGATTTAATGAAATGATGTAGGTAAAGGATGCAAATGAACCAAACTGAGATTGTCACTTAATAAGTCTCTCCTATTATTAACTCCTATAAGTTACTCAGCTACCATGGCTATTTCTTTTTGCTTCTGCTGCATTGTAAACTGCATGAAGGAGATCATGGTATATTTCTGTCATTCATACTCTGTCCTGCTGCTTCTACTGCTTTCGCTGCAAGAGATGGCATCTGTTTTTCCTGGGTGTTACCACTCCACTAGGTAGGCTGATGTGCCCACACCCTCAAAAGCAAGGTGTGCGGGGCAGTGGTGGTGAGCCCTGCCATCTTTATTTGTGTGTCATCATCTCTTTATGGGACACTCATCAGCACTGCCCTCACCTGTGCTTGTCCTTTGCAAGTCTGTTTTCTAATCTTTCCCTACATTTCCCCTCCTGCTCTGCTCTATACTGGAAGTTGCGTTGGCTATACAGTGGCTTCCAGATTTCTTTGTCCACTGTGTCTGCTTAGGATTAGATAATGGAAGGCACTGGTGGAGACAATCTTCCCCATGCTTCCCTCTCCTTCCAAAAATGTCCTTTGTCTGTGCTCCCACCCATGCCAGGCCGATCCACCACTGCCCCAGCTTCTGTTGGATGGCTCCAGCTCTGGCCCCAGCTTCTCATGCTGCTCCTCCAGGCCAAGAAGCAGGAATAGCCTCCAGCATTTTCCAATCTTAGGACAGACTCACCTCCACCACTACCACCACCACCCCTATTGCTTTAACCGTATTTCTAACATCTTGTAAATTATCATCCAAGTTAAATTTTTCCTGTTTGACCACCTGGTAAGGTTTTCATTTCCTGGCTGGATTCTGACTAATGATGCATCCCAAATTACTGTAGCACTTTTTGGTAAAAACAGATCTTTCCTTTTTTAAACATAGGTCTCTCTCTCACAGGCACCAAGTTATGAATCCATGAGGGGCAGGGCCAACACTCAACCAAATAGAGCTTTATAGATGTTTCTCCCTTCCCACCTCTGCAGCACTTTGAACTGACTCAAGTTTGTCTGCTGATCCCACAGGTGAGTTCTTTCCCAGACCCCTTTGCTAATAAAATTCTGATGGGTCTACCAAGTGGACATGTGGTTTTGGCTTA
The DNA here is from genome assembly GCA_004026665.1 of Murina feae. Lineage (NCBI taxonomy): Eukaryota > Metazoa > Chordata > Mammalia > Chiroptera > Vespertilionidae > Murina > Murina feae. The sequence goes on from PVJC01005042.1 coordinate 1,495, forward strand.
CACTAAGGGTTAGAACCTGCTCCACACTAAACACACCCCTACAGTCATCAAACACTAGTTTTCACTCATTTTACAGATATTTATTGCGCATCTACTGTGTGCCAGGCACTGTATCAGAAACTAGAGCTGGAGGAGTAAACCAGGCAAGCAAACTTCATGCCTTCATTGAGCTGAACGTGCAATGGGATAAAGAGACAATACTGGTAAACAGGTAAACGAAGAGAAGAACTAAAGGTCAGTGCTACGAAGAAGCCAGTAGGGTGCTATGCTACAGAATGAGCGCATGGGGAGTCTGGTCCAATTTAAAAGGAGACTTAGACATGGCCAATATGGCTACTTCCATCCTTAGTATGAACTGAGCCATTGTATTGATCGCATCTTTTTATCTAGGGGACTTGCTGACCCTGGGGATAATGCCCCTGGCAGGGCTAGCTAATTCCTAGGCACAGCAAACAATGCATTTGGAAGTGACCTTTCAAATGCACACCCACCAATCCAAAGCTCACATTGGCCACCCCTCCTTTATGGAGCTCTGACCCTCTAGTTTACTATCCCTCTGGCCTGGCCTCCAGGGCAGGTACCAGAAAACCAGGGACAGCCCTTTCACCCTGAGCCCGCTGAAGTTATTCAAACGAGCCTATCCTAATCCTGCTTGCCCTGTTTCTCCCATTCCTTCCCATGGGAACCACAATATAGGCTGTGCCCACTTACTGCTCCACCTCCTGATAAGCCTGGTGCTTCCTGTGAGGCATGTCTGCCCCCTTTTCTAGGGATCTGTGATTTTACCAAACTTTTCAATGGCAGTCTTCTCCTGATTTGTTAGCCTGAAGAATAATAAAATATATTTTAAAACAGCCACGTAGCCTTTTCTTGTACTGATGCTTTCTCTCTTTGCAGCATAATTATTTGAATGTGTTCTTTCCCAAGACTAATTTGTAAACATCTTGAAGGGGTTTGTCTTGTTCATGTTTAGATCCTACACACTTGATAATATTATTAGGAACCTCTAATCTGTGCAAAGCACTACACTTTGCTTACGGTTTCCATGTCATTCTCACAAAACCACCGATGATAAGAGCTTTCCTCGCATTTTATACATGATGGTCTGAAACTGGAAGCAATTAATTAATTGCCAACATCACATAGATCATAAATAACATGGCCAGAACTTGAGTCCTTTCTTCTCTGATTTGTATTTCTTTACCCTTAAACAATTAATATGCATTTCCAGTAATGCATATTACTGGAACAATAATTCCAGTAATTATTGAAACAAATTCATTTTTGTGAAACAAATTAATTTTTGAAGGGACATGAAAGAAAAAAAAATGAATGTCAGTGATTCTAAAATAATTTTGGATGTGCTTTTCAAATGGATTTCTTTTGGAGATTAAATTTATAGTCAGGAATGGAAATTCAATTAGCTATTCCATTCAACAACTATTTGTTGAGCATGTTTGGTGCATCTGGCTCTGTGGTGGATTCTGGAATGCAGCAGTAGCAAATTGGGCATGGATCTTGTCTCATTTTCATATGGACACTGTTAGAAGCAAGTCGGTAAGTTTATTTTTTTCCTCTGTAAGAGGAATGGCAATTATAAAGAGGTCCTCTGAATGTAGATGGAAGACACTGATCAAGAAAAAGAAAAAACTCAGCCTGAGATTTCCTCTAACTCTCCTCCTGCTGGCTAGAGGAAGACGGCCATCGGAAATGTCAAACTAGAGGCTCCTATCTTCTTTACTTGCTGCAAATTGAATAGTCAAAAGCGACCCAAACTGAAGTCTACATAAAAGGGAAAAGACGGTCTTCCAATTTGTCTTTAAAAGCACAAGCATATAACATATAATCAAATGCCACAGCTCAATGTATCAGCTTCATAAAGCTTGGAGAAAAGCAAAACTATCTGTTCTTGGCTGCTTTCCACATTGATCACTTCCCATTTAGTGCAAGAAAATCAGTCCACTGTCATTTGAGGATAACTTTTAGCTCCTTTTCTAGGCACTGCTGAGAAATCCACATGGAATGGGAGCGCAGGAGGATTTCACACAAGAAATGACCAAGACCAAATAGAAGCAGAATCTGGGGAACAATCAGAAGGAACATAAGTGATCAGTCCAGGCTTGATTTTCCAATGAAGACTTCATGAATTCAACTGGATAAGCAGAGAGGATGAGAAATAAAACCAGTATCTGCATGTTTTATCTTAGAAAATAATTTGAGACAATCAGGTGGGCTGAAAAGAAGGATGCATGCACAGCGTGTCTTTTATCTTTCTGGTCCAGGACTATCTGACCACAGCAGGTTTAGTTTACAATCAAATAATCAATGAATTGTGTCAGATGAGTCTGATGCAAAAGAATGGCTATAAAAGGCTAAACTCTAAATTTTATCTGGCAATATTTGATCTATATGGGTTCTTGAGCAGGGGAAACATGGCCATGGGAGTTTATAAAGCAAATTAGTGCTAAGGGAGGCAGAAAGGTCTTTCAGTGTCCTAGACTCTGGGCCCAGATGACCATACTGCCAATCCATGGCCTACTCCCACATTCCCAGATAATCCACTGCCTTTTGAGGGGACCAGGACAGCACCTGCTACCCTTACTTCCATCAAGATATTAAGCCTCATAGAGGAAAGCTCTTCCTTGTCCAGCAAGAACTCTTCTTGCTATGATCCTGTTCTAAGTCCTGCCTTCCACTGCCCTTTATAGAGGAATGATTTCACCATGTACCATGGCAACCTTGCAGGGATCTACAGATGCAAAAGGTGGGACCATGGCTTCTCTGAGACTTAAGGGAACACCTTATGATATTCTTGGAACATGAGATGGGAAGCCTGTAAAAGCTATGAGCCATCTTCCTCTCTTCTTCCCATCTTTCCAAGGAAGCTATCATAGACGTTCCTCATTGCCTCCCAGGTTCTGAGGTGTGGGACTATCTGCCCTACCCCTCTCAGGACAGGGCAGCAGAGTATAAAACCAAAACCTCCTAGCTGCAGACTAGAATTGCCTCCTCAGCAACAGGGCATCCTACAACTGGTGTGCAATCACCCAGTCCCTCTTGTTTGGGTGCCATCCTTTCTGATGTGTGAGAACAAGATAATAGGGAACTGGCACTTCTGACTTATGCCTCTTTTTGCTGACTGTATAAGTGATAAAGTATCTAAATCTAAAAGTGGTTCGCTGGGTCTTTAGTATCCTTTCAATCAGGCCTTGGCTTTGTCCCATATATGTGAGTTTGACATACTGTCAATACACAGCCAGACCACATGTTCTCCATGTGGGTGTGACTCCAAGTACATTGAAAGCTCATGTTCATTGGCCATGTTATAGGTCTTCACTCAGTGTCTCAACTGTAAGTCATGTTTCCTCTTTCCAAAGGTTTACATTATGACTCTGCTGGCCAGAAGTCCAGGGTGGGGAGGTCTTTTTTATAAAGCATGTTAACTCCTGGCAAGTCTCATACAAATGTGTACCATAGATATTGTTTGCTCAGCAATATCTCCAGTTTCTCCAAAACTTCCCAGGGTTGGGTTGTTCTTTTATTCCTTGAATGCCCTTATTCTTTCTCTAGTGATTAAGGGCACTGGTCCTGGAGCCAGCCTGTCTGCATCCATATCCCAGCTCCTCCTTGGGAAAGTTAATTTACCTGTCTGGGCCTGTTTTTATCACCTTCTAACATGAGGCTAACAAAAGTGTCTTCCTTATTGGATTGTTATGAGGAGTAATGAGTTAGCAAACACAAAATACTTGCAAAAATTCGTACCTCAGAATGGGCATTTGGTATATGTTAGATCAGCGGTCACCAACATTTCAGACCTCTCAGACCATCAATGGTCCATGGACCACAGGCTGGCAACTGCTATGTTAAATGACATTATTATTATTATTCCACCATCTCTACTTTTAGTTTTCTAGCTTCCTAAACATAACTTCAAACAAAGCAACCACCACTACCAACACATTCATGAACACTACTTCTTAATTATTTAATTCTGAGTAATTTTATTTATAATTTTCTCTTCAGTAAATTTCCTATTTCTTTAGCTTGCTATATAGAATAGAAAGAGGGCTTGATAACCACTATATCACGTAAACAAATAATGGAGAATTTTTTATGGTATAAGGTTTTTAATCTGAGACAATTCACACTTACAGAAAATATCTTAGTAAAAAAACAAACAACAAAAAAACCTTTTTTCCTGAACCATTTGCGAGTAAACTGCTGGTACAACACTCCATCAACCACAAATACTTAGTGCATACTACAAGCAAAGACATTCTACTACACAACCATAATCAGGGATCTAACATAACCAACTCTAAGACTTAGACCTAGTTCCAATTTCACCAATTGTCTCAAAAGGTCCATTATAGCAAAAGGATCCAGTTCAGAATCACTTAGTTGCCAGGTCTTCTTGGTCTTCTTTAGTCCGGAAGAGTTCTTTGCTCTCTCCTTAACTTCCATGACCTTGACATTTTTAAGATTACAGGCCAGTGCTCAGAGTTTTTGTAGGCTGCTGCTCAATTTGGGTTTATCTGATGTTTCCTTATGACTAGGTTCAAGTTATGCAAGAACTTAATCTGTGTGTTTAGTAGATTATTAGAAGTTGGCACAGGATTTGTCCCCTTACTAATTTAAGTTGTTCATCTTGATCATTTGATTAAGGTAGAGTCTGCCAGACTTCTCCATGGTACTCTGTCCTGTGTAATTAAATATTTTGTGGAAAAGTACTTTGAAACTGTGTAAATATCCCATTCCTAATCAAACTTTCAAGTTATCTTAAAATATCAGAATGAATTCATGCTTTCCTACTCTATTAAATAAATTATAACCCATTACTATAATGTTTTATTTGATAACAAAATTGACCCAGTTGTTGCCAATGAGAGCCCCTTCAAGCTGGCCTCTCTTTGCCTTTTAGTGGGTTCCCATCATTCTTTGTGAACTGCCTTGCTTTCTGGTACTATAAGATTGCAGGATCATCTTTAATAATCTCTGTCCCAACCCTGAATCAACCCTCTCTCCAACAGTAAGCCTTAGTTATTTTTAATAGAAAACTAATATTGTGAGATAATCCATGTACTAGGTTGCTCATTTCAATTGGAGTATCCAGTTCCAAGGCCCTCTCAGTAGACAGAGCTATGGAATATATGTGTATATATGAAATGTCCTCCTCACTCCACAAGAGCTTGGATTCTCTTGCTATTTGTCCCCTCAGCAGATGCCCTTTATACTCTACTTGGGCCCTGACTCCCCATGCCAGGCCAAACCCGTGGATGCCTTTCCTGTTAGTTAAATCAGTTCTCCAGTGAAGGAACTAGCTCTGTCCCTACCCATCTCAGTGCACTAGCTCCATCCACTTATACTATACAAAACTGGCATTTGTGGTTGGCTTTGGCTAGGAGCTCAGCAGGAGCTGTCTCCATGAGTTTAAGAAAGTGCATTCCAAGATATAAAAACTGAAACTGCAGATGCCCTACTTCTTAGCCTCAAAAGACCCACAGCATCTCTTATGCTACATTCTATCATTCCGACCAAGCCATAGGACCAGTCCAGATCCAAGGAGAGAAAAAGAGACTCTACTTCTTGGTGGGGGGTGTTGCAAACAATACATGCCATATTTAACCACAGAAAACCAGTCTTTTAAAAAGGGTGTCCAGGCTTTCAAAGAATTAAATGAGGGACAATTAATGGATATGGGAACATTAGCCAGAGATAAGATGAATCAAGGAAACCTTAAGATATCATTTAAATACTTGCAGGGCAATCACAATGAAGGAAGAATAGACTTGGATAGAGAAAAGAATTTGAGGGCTGGGGTTTTTTTTTTAATGTGATTAGAACTTATAAGAATGTACAGTGATTCACCCTAACCGGTTTGGCTCAGTGGATAGAGCATCGGCCTGTGGACTGAACCATTCCAGGTTCGATTCCAGCCAAGGGCATGTACCTGGGTTGCAGGCACATCCCCAGTAGGAGGTGTGCAGGAGGCAGCTGATTGATATTTCTCTCTCATCAATGTTTTTAACACTCTAACCCTCTCCTTTCTTCTCTGTAAAAAAATCAATAAAATATATTTTTTAAAAAGAAGGTGCAGTGATTCAACATTGAAACCCACAAGTAGAGATGAACTAATGTCACATTTGCTGTAGAAAAGTTACTTATAATAGATAAGAGGATGCATTAAATGATTTTCATTACTCTTTCCAATTCTATGGTCATAGGTCTCAACAGTTTCCTTAGCCTAAAACTTAATTTTTTAAAAAAAAGTGCTCAATGCCTGGCTGATGTGGCTCATATGGTTGAGTGTCATCCTGTGCACCAAAAGGCTGCCAGTTCGACTCTAAGCTAGGGTACATGCCTGGGTTGTAGGTTCAATCCCTGGGTGGGGTGTGTGCAGAAGGCAATCAACTGATGTTTCTCTCCCTTCCTATCTCTCTCTCAAATTAAATAAAACATCTTTTTTCTAAAAGTGCTCAAGACTGCAGTAAACCACTTTAAGCTTAAGCTTCTCTCCTACTATTTCTAGAACTGTACCATAAGCAAAGTCTCCAGCTCAGTAAATACTGATTCACAAATTATTTTTTCCCTATAAGTTCCAATTTTTTATAGGTTTTGCCTATCAAGTAAGTGGAGCTATAATAATTTAAGTCAAAAGCAAAGACATCTTCAATACCAATTTAAATACTTAATTTTTTTCTTTTTTATTTAAAATTACTTGCAATGCCTCAATAGATTGGCAAACTGGATTAGATTATGGCTGATATGCCTCTGGTTTAGAAGCTCCATAACTGTACTTTTTTTTTCTTTCAAACCATGGGAAACCATGAGGGTTTGTGAAATTTGATGTTGAACATGAAAAATTTTCAAAATGGTTTACAAGTGCCCTCTTGTGACCAGTTTAGAGGACTACAGCCTGTCTATGAAACAAAGCAAAACAGACAATTGGTTATGAATACCTTCTGTGTCCCAGGCTCTACACCAGAAGAAAAAATAAATTGTCAAGTCAAAAAGGAGAAAGTGGAGGCTTATTGTTTTTGTTTCACTTCTCAGATGACAATACAGCTACAAGCAATACTATGTCAACTATTATAGTGGATTTGGGCGTGTGTGTGTGCATGTGCATGTGTGTGTGAGTGCAGGGTGAGATACACAGAATGACAGCAGGGTAGTCAAACTGACTAATGTAATTGGGAGCCTCTAATCCTAAAAGGCTTTCACAGCAGCCTTAAATATTTAGCAGTGCAGAGAGAGAGCTTCAAGATCCTGCAATCATGTGAAAACTTTGATAAACAGACATTCTGGTGAACACAGGTTACATTCATATTCAATCCTCCTGGCATTCCTATGTCATGGATGCCAAATGCAGGACTTCCAAGTTTTTGTCATCAACCATAGTAGAAAGCACTGAGAAAGGAAAGAGCTGTTTTCTGATTCTATATATAAAGAGCTGGGAAGTTGCCGTTCTGTCCTAACAATAAGCAAAAAGCTAAACAGACTAAAAAAAATCAACAACTCTTCTTGGATCTATAAGAGATGGAAGACACATAGCAACTGCTGCCCCCAAGACTGGAAAGACAGCTGGACAAATACAGAGTCATGGCTTACCACAGCAGACTCATGATTAATAATAATAACTTATATTAATATATTTGTATTCAATATTTAAATTCAGAATTATATTCAACTTTTTCTTCTAATGCTATCCCTTCCCCTACCTTCCAATTTTAAAACTTCACTCACCTTTCAATCTTCCCACAAAGTTACCCCTCCCACCTTTGGGGAGGTATACAGTTACGACTTTTGCATCCAGGGGAGGTCGCTAGGTATTTCTAAGATGCAATGAATGAACCGTCTCAGCAGTGCAAGGGCCAGAGAGAACTTCTCTGAGCCTCAGTTTTCTCATCTACCCAAGTATAACCTTGAAGATGGCCATTCCAAATACAAACATTATATCTTTATAATATCAAATTATTTTAAATCAAGTAATAATTAACACATGTATAGTATGCTTTCTGGTTGTTAAATCATGAGGGTATTAATAGGATTGAAGACCATCCCCACAGCTTGAGGGATGTAACAACTGAAACAGAGAAAAAACAAACAGAAATAGACAGGAATATCAACAATATGAGGCAAAAGTTACTGAATTTTCCATGAGAAACTGAGAAAGCAATAATTCGTAAGAATGCTACTTTTATAGCTAGCTCCTAAATGAAGCTGATGGGACTCTACTCCTTTAAGAGAACTTCAGGGTTCACTGGGAGAGAGTCCAACACCTCTAGACACCAGCTTCAAGACACCCTTTCCCCATAATAAGGAAGCTTTGTGATGAGGTGGGGAAAAGATAGGGTTTGGCATCTGGAGGCCTTAGTTCAAGACCCAGATCTGCTAGTTTTAAGTGTCATGAGCTACATGAAAGCAGCATCCTTGAGTCTTTGTTTTCATATATATAAAATGAGATCAATAATAAAACATGATTGGCCAAACATTCCATCTTGGGAGTTATTAAATACTGTGAAGTACAGGCAAACCTCTTTTGTAAACAAAATTGAAAAATACATATGAGCCTCCCCTTGACACCGAGGAGAGAATCAAAGAACAGTGCCAAGAATATGAATCTTTAGTGAAGCAGAACCAGGCTCAAAATTCAATGCATTTTTTTTTAGCTACTGGATATTTTACTTTCAGGAATTTACTAACCTCTCTAAACCTTTTTTCCTTATCCTTAATAATTCCTTTCTACATCACAGATTTGTTATGAGTAATAAATTAAATGCAATATATGAGCAAAGCATTGGATTCATAGGTGTTTAAATCATTATATGCAATATCACATGGGAAGTAGGTCACATAGAATAAGTGCTGTAAATGTAACACAGCAACTGAATATAAAAATAAAATGAGGAGGTAGAAAAGAGACAGGAGGAGGAGGAGGAGGAGAAGACCAAGGAGGAGAAGAAATATGGTCAGTAGAGAAATATGCATCCTAGAGCAGAGATATAAAAGCTCTCTAGTTATAAGAAGGGAGAGGGTAAGAATTTAAGCCATGTGTGTAGTTGTGGAAGTCTGAGGCTAACTAAAGCTTGGCTCTTTTTACGGTAGTGTGGAAAAAATATCCATGTTATCACTGCTGGCCATGGAGAGTTCTACGCCTATGTCAGACTATTAGGATGATTCTTTGGAGAGAGCCGTCTCCTCCTGACATCTTTTCCATGATAGTCTGTAACTTTCTTCCTAGGTCTGACTGGCAATGGCCTCGTCATATGGGTGGCCAGCTTCCACATGCCCTGCACAGTCAACACAGTGTGGTACCTCAACCTGGCTGCCGATGACTTTACCATCATCTTCTTCTTGCCTCTCCAGCTCATCTTGCTGGCTCTGAACTACCACTGGCTCTTTGGCCAATTGCTCTGTAAATTCAATAGCACCATGTCTATTCTTTACTTTCTGGCCAGTGTCTTTTCCATGAACTGCTGTGTTGTAATCTTCTGGCTAGTCTACTCCTGGAACCACCACACACAAGCTAAAGTAGCTTTGGGAGCTTTGGGAACATAGCTTTTGGCAATCTCCTCTATGTACCCTATTTTATCTTCAAGGAAAGAGTTATGGTAGTCACCTATTGCTTCAAACAATCTGACCTTTGAAATAAAACTCAAGGAAGTCATCGACTGTTGAAGGAAATAATTATTCTGCAGTAACAAAAGTTGATCTCTAGCCATTTTGTCTTTGGCTTCATTCTGGCTCTGGCCATTATCACCTGCTGCTATATCCTTGTAGCCTTGAAGTTAAAACAAAGCCAGCTGGCCAGGTTCAGCTGACCTTTGCAGGTCCTTGCAACCGTAGTGACTTCATTCTTCCTCTGCTGTAGTCCTTACAAGTGTCCCTATGGCTGGACTTTGCCTCCTATCAAGAGAACAGAGAGGACCTTCACCAGGTGGCCTTAGTTATAGACCCCCTTCATATCGGCTATGGCCTTTGACAATAGCTGCCTCAACCTAGTTCTCTATTTCTTCATTGGGCATGATTTCTAGGAGCACTTGTTTCAGTCCCTGTCAACTATCTTGGTAATTATGGCCACTATCCCTTCTATCTCATAGCAAGTAGAAGAGAGACTATGTCCCATTATTGTCCCAACCAATAAATAAATAGACAGTGGGAGGCTTCCATTTCTATAGGAAACACAAAACTGGTGAGAACAACAACAAAAAATACTGAGAATCATCAATATAAAGACCTATCCAGTATATTCCCACAAGATCAGACTACCAGACTTCAAATTTCACTTTATGGCTCTTTGCCAAAAATCTGATACTGGTTCCTAAATAACTTTGGTTGAAGAGGGTATGGAGGGGAATTTAATGAGCAAGTAATAGTCTGCAAGACTAAATAAATAGCCCTTTCCTGCTTAACATTTTTGACATACACTGTAACAGTTTATATATTTCATAATCTGTTATACATATTCTGTTATCTGGGTTATAAAGAAAAGCTCCTGTTTAAGTGATAAGTGGTGCAGATGGTTATTTTTGCTTCTGTTAAACACATACAGAGAAAAGACCTAGAGAGAAAATAAAGCAGATAGTAAAGGGAGGATCTAATTCCTTACTAGGTGGGCAGGAGGTAAGAGAGAAGACATTTGCCATTTCAAAGAGAACCCTATCATGTCAGGAATGATACACCTGGGTAATAGTCCCAAGGTTAGAACCTTGCCAGGATTGATTAAATATGGAGGGATAAAGACTGCAATACAGCATTTCGGAGGCAAAAGAGAAAAGTTCTGGGCCAAATTCAATGAACTACCTACCAGCTCATGATATCTGTTCCCAATTCAGAATTGACTTATTGCTAAGGAAATAAAAACAACAGAAAAGAATATCAAAAGCCCTTGATTAGACAAAGAAAAACTTTCAGAGGACAACAGGAAATCTACTGCAGACAACATCACTAATAACAACATCACTAATAACTAAGTTAGGGCCTGGAATGGTGTTGCTACAAAAGAGAAAAGGAAAAATCATGTTCATATGTTTTCCCCACAGGATATTGTTTTTAAGGAAACTAATGATAACCAATTGCAGAGTCAAGCTTGAGCATAATTCAAATACTTAAAGTTACGATATAGAAAAACATTTTGTAATTCAAAGATAGAAGTAAATCCTGAAAAACTAGAACTCAGAAACGGGGCACAGCTGAAACAACTGTGATTGCTCGAATGGGAATTAGTGTAAGTGTTCCCAGGATGGGAAGATGAGACACACTGGCAATGTCTGAGAAAGTCTTCATGGAGAGTGGGAAATTAGATCAGGCCTGAAGAATGGGCAGAACCTAGGAATGGAAAAAGTGGGTGAGGGCAAAAAGCGCAACAGGAGGCAAGAAATGCATAAAGAATTCCAGCTATACTATCTTAATAAGCTTCTATGGAAATATCATAAAAACTCAGGTAGCAGTGGGATCCCACATTCAGCCAAATTTGTACCACAAACAACTAAAATAATGGTGTTTGGAATCAGAACACTAGCAGGGCTACTAGGGTGAAATTAGAAAGACATTCACCTTAGGTTCAAATTTTAAGAAGACACCAAAAACTCAGCAGCAAGAAAAATAATGTAATATTTTGTTTAAATCAAAATTAATGTAAAAAACACATGATTAACAAAACATAAAACTTTAAATAGAGATAGGATTCAACTCTGCCATTGAATGACTCAACCTCATTCACCTCGTCCTAACCACGGTCCAAAATAATTGGCTAGTGTTTCATCATCAAAGAAAGTAAGCTCATTAAACTCTATACAGTAAATAGGAACAAGGACTAATGCATTATTTTACAAATATTTATTCAACAAGACTTGAAAACCCATTTAAGCATAACCAATGGTCACAAAACACTGGGGGGTAAGGGAGGCAGGGGGAAGGGCAGGGGAAAAAAGAGATATATGTACTAATCTTTGTAAAACTGTATGTAATAAAAAAAAAAAAGACTTGAAAACCAAAAATATTAAATGAGACCAACAGCATTGAAAGGCCACATTCTTTTCAATAAATTTTTGGAAACTATTTGTGTGGTGAGAAATAAATGCTTAATAATAAGAATATTTTGCAAAAGAGGTACTAGTATGAGTTAAAGCCAGTGCCATGAACCATGAAAACACTGTGCCAGGGGCTGGGGATGACAGTCTTTGCCTACAGTAACTCACTGTCTGGCGCACAGAAGAGATGCTTCCCTTCTTTAATGTAGGGCAGCGGTTCTCAACCTGTGGGTCGAGACCCCTTTGGTGGTTGAATGACCCTTTCACAGGGGTCGCCTAAGACCATCCTGCATATCAGATGTTTACATTACAATTCATAATATTAGCAACATTACAGTTATGAAGTAGCAACAAAAATAATTTTATGCTTGGGTCACAACATGAGGAACTGTATTTAAAGGGCCTGATGGCTGAGAACCACTGATGCAGAGGGAGAGTGGTAATACAGGCACAAAGGGCACCTTACAATTGCTTATTAGTGAAAGCCTCCGATGAAGCCATGTATATTCTACATGATTCTCAAAGTATGGTCCCAAACAACATCTGGAAACAAGAACCTCTTATGGAAGCTTGTCAACAAATTCTCTGGCTGAATCCTAAACTCAGTGAATCAGAAACTCTGGAGCCCTCCAAGTTATTCTGATTTATGTTAAATTTTGAGAACCTCTGAGATAAATGACATGGAGACCAAAAAAAAAAAAAATACAAAAAATACAAAAAAATCAACAAAACCAAGAACTGGTTCTGTGAAAGGATAAATAAGATTGATGAACCTCTAGTCAAACTCACCAAGAAACAAAGAGTGAGGACCCAAATAAACAGAATCAGAAATGAAAGAGGAAAAATAACAACAGACCCACAGAAATACAAAGGATTGTTAAAAAAAATACTATGAATAACACTATTCCAACAAACTGGACAACCTGGAGGAAATTGACATATTCCTAGAAAAATACAACCTTCCAAAACTCAATCAGGAAGAATCTAAAAATCTTAATAGGCCAATAACTATGGAAGAAATTGAAGCAGTAATCAAAAAGCTTCCAGCAAATAAAAGTCCAGGGCCAGATGGCTTCACAGGGGAGTTTTACAAAACATTCAAGGAAAACTAAAACCTATCCTCCTCCAATTATTCCAAAAACTTCAAGAGGAAGAAACACTTTCAAGCTCATTCTATGAATCCAGCATTACCCTAATACCAAAACCAGATAAAGACAACACAATGAAAGAGAATTACAGACCAATATCCCTCATGAACATAGATGACAAAATCCTCAACAAAATCCTAGCAAATCGGATCCAGCAGTTCATCAGAAAGATCATACACCATGATCAAGTAGGATTTATCCCAGGGATGCAAGGATGGTACAATGTCCACAAATCAATAAACGTGATACATCACATAAACAATTTGAGAGATAAAAACCACAGACTCATATCAATTGATGCAGAAAAAGCATTTGACAAAATCCAACACCCATTTTTGATAAAAACTCTCAGCAAGGTGGAAATAAAAGAATCATATCCCAACATAATAAAAGCCATTATATGACAAACCCACAGCCAACATCATACTCAATGGGCAAAAACTAAAACCATTTCCCCTTAGAACAGGAACAAGACAGGGATGCTCACTCTCACCACTCCTGTTTGACACAGTACTGGAAGTATTAGCCATTGTGATTAGACAAGAAGAAGAAATAAAAGGCATCCAAATTGGAAAAGAAGAAGTAAAACTGTCCTTATTTCAGATGATATGATATTGTACATAAAAAACCCTAAAGACTCCATCAAAAATTATTAGACTTAATAAATGAATTCAGCAATGTACAAGGATACAAAATTAACGCCAAGAATCTATGGCATTTCTATACACCAATAGTGAACTTACAGAAAGAGAGACTAAAAAAGAAATCCCATTTACCATCGCACCAAAAAAATTAAGATACCTAGGAATAAGCTTACCTAGAGAGGTAAAAGACCTCTACTCAGAAAACTACAGGACCTTGAAAAAAGAGATAGAGGAAGACATAAACAGATGGAAAAACATATTATGATCATGGATTGGTAGAATCAATATCATTAAATGTCCGTACTACCCAAATCAATATATAAATTCAACGCACCCTCCATCAAAATACCAATGGCATATTTCACAGACCTAGAATGAACTCTCCAAAAATTCATCTGGAATAAAAAAAGACCCCTAATAGCTGCAGCGATCCTGAGAAAGAAAACAAAGTAGGTGGAATCTCAATACCAGATATCAAGCTGTATTACAAAGCCACAGTGCTCAAAACTGTCTGGTACTGGCACAAGAATAGACATATAGACCAATGGAACAGAATAGAGAACCCAGAAATCAATCCGAACCAATATGCTCAATTAATATTTGACAAAGGAGGCAAGAACATACAATGGAGTCATGACAGTCTCTTCAATAAATGGTGTTGGGAAAATTGGACAGATACATGCAAAAAATGAAACTAGACCACCAACTCACACCATACACAAAAATAAACTCAAAATAGATAAAGGCCTTAAATGTAAGACGGGAAACCATAAAAATACTAGAGGAATTTAAAGGCAACAAAATCTCAGACTTACGCCAAAGCAATTTCTTCACCGATACAGCTCCTAGGGCATTGGGAACTAAAGAGAAAATAAACAAATGGGACTACATCAAAATAAAAAGCTTCTGCACAGCAAAAGAAACCATCAACAAAACAACAAGAAAGCCCACTGCATGGGAGAACATATTTGCCAATGTTATCACCAATAAAGGTTTTAATCTCCAACATTTATAGGGGACTCATACAACTTAACAAAAGGAAGATAAACAATCCAATCAAAAAATGGGCAAAGGACCTAAATAGGCACCTTTCAAAAGAGGACATTCAGAAAGCCAAGAGACATATGAAAACATGCTCAAAGTCACTAATCACCCGAGAGATGCAAATCAAAACAACAATGAGGAACCATCTCACACCTGTAAGAATGGCTATCATCAACAAATCAACAAACGACAAGTGCTGGAGAGGATGTGAAGAAAAAGGAACCCTTGCGCACTGCTGGTGGGAATGCAGACTGGTGCAACCACTATGGAAGACAGCATGGCGTTTCCTCAAAAATTTAAAAACGGAACTCCCATTTGACCCAGTGATCCCTCTTCTAGGGATCTATCCCAAGAAACCAGAAACACCAATCAGAAAGGATATATGCATCCCTATGTTCATAGCAGTACAATTCACCATAGCTAAGATTTGGAAACAGCCAAAGTGCCTATCAGCAGATGAATGGATTAGGAAGCTGTGGTACATCTACACAATGGAATACTATGCTGCTGTAAAAAAGAAGGAACTCCTACCATTTGCAACAGCATGGATGGAACTGGAGAGCATTATGCTAAGTGAAATAAGCCAATCAATGAAAGAAAAATACCACATGACATCACTCATCTATGGATAATAAAGACCATTATAAACTAATAAACAAAAATAGATACAGAAGCAGAGCAGCATCAAACAGACTGTCAAACTACAGCAGGAAGGCCAGGGAGGGGAAAGAGATCAACCAAAGGACTTTTATGCATTCATATAAGCATAACCAATGGGCACAAAACACTGGGGGGTAGGGGAGGCCAGGGGAAGGTCAAGGGGAAAAAAAAGAAACATATGTTCTATTCTTTGTAATATTTTAAGCAATAATAAAAAAAGAAGTAAATAAAAGTAATCTATAATCCTAAACAAAAAAAAAATTTTTTTGAGAATCTCTGAGATAAAAGAACACTTGTCTTATAATCAGACCACAATTCTAAACCACTCTTATTAACAGGGTGGCTTGGAGCTAGATACTTCATTTTAGTTGTTTTTTGTTGTTTAAAGTTAGAAACAATAGCTGCCTACAGTGTTGGTGATAAATAAGTCATGTTATTTGAGGGCATTTTGTACATGAAGAGCTTTAAGGAAATGGAAGGGATTATGATTCTGCTGGGCAGGCCGAGCCTCAGGATGCCTGCTGTGCTGATGAAAGGAAGCTGTTTCTCTC
This sequence comes from Murina feae, assembly GCA_004026665.1. Classification (NCBI taxonomy): domain Eukaryota; kingdom Metazoa; phylum Chordata; class Mammalia; order Chiroptera; family Vespertilionidae; genus Murina; species Murina feae. The sequence goes on from PVJC01005042.1 coordinate 17,574, forward strand.
ACAACTTATTTACTACCTGACCATGATGTTGACCAGAAGACCCAATCCCAAGGCAATGATGGATTTATCCAGAGGCTATGTACCTAGCTCCATGACAGTTAACCTACAGGCTGGCCTGAGAACTATGGAGTGACATGGTTAAAATACACACACACACACACACACACACAGAGCTAGGTCAGGATTTTTATTTTAGGAACATGAAAGTATTAACAAGAAAATGAAGTAATGGGTGGTAGAAGCTGAAAACCAAAGACTGCTTTGAGTCAAGAGGGGTCATGGCAAGGTGAAATTATAGGACTTAAAAACTTTAAGAGAAAAGATACAGAGAACTCACTGTCCAAAGAGAAAGGGAACAAAGAAAGCAAAGTTGCTTTAAAAGATGGCAACCTTATGACCCACAAGAGAGAACAGAAAGAAGAGCTGATCCCAAAGCAATCTTAGCTTCTGATGAGATTTCTAGCACCAATTTGAATCCCTCCTAATATATTACCTTTTACCCTGAGAGGGTCCCTGTACCTTTATCCTGACAAGGAGCCTGGAGAGTGGGTCACTGCCCTCAGGTACATGGTAGGCCATTAAAAGGAAAAGAAGGTGGGCTTGCTCCATGTTTTGTCAGAAGCCTGAGCTGGAACAAATAGACAGAAATCAGATGATTCATGAGATCTTAAAAAGGAAGGCTTTTCTAACAAAATATTCTTTATATACTTCTTTTCTTTCATCAAATTTTCTATCATGAACATGTTTTATGGTTTCAAATTAAAACCTGTTTTGAAAATGTTTTTAAACATTAGATCCTTTTCATAAACATCTTTAGAAAAAGTTGTTTCCTTTGGTAAACATTGGATTAATGGTGTTTGTTAAAAGTTTCTATGTAAAGTTCAGCAGATGATTTATGGGATTTTAACACTCTTTGTTGGCACCGGTCTTTGTCCTGCACTGAGTGGACAAGGTAGTGTTTGACCAAGGAACTCTGAGCAAATTCCAACCTAATACTCAACATACTGTTCTTTAGAGATTTCCTCCTTAATGTTTTTCCAATACAGAAAAAGAACAACATGCTCACATGATTAAGGCATAATTTTCCTGAGACACACAGAAATGTTCCATGTGCACCAATATTGAGAATGGGGGAGAAGGAGGTAGAAGATGGTTTCTAGCATGTTGAAGAAAATGGTTGTGGACTCACTCAGATCTGTTGTTGAATGCCAGTTCCAATGATGTAGCCTCAAGTGAGGCAAGCAAGATTCTTAACCTACACAACCTTGGTCTTCTCATCTGCTGATGGGCTAATAACAGTCCTTTAAGTGTTTTTGTACCACTGAATGGTATCTGGCATAGCTCTTGGCATGCAATGAGTGCTTTTTAATATTTATTTGTTTTTAATTATTTGCCATAAAATTTTATTTCTACTGGTGCTTTTATCAATAATTATTTTTTGGTTTTGCCATTATTATTAATGAAAGAGTTATTTCTGCTTTCTAGACTAAAGAATTACCAATAATGTAGTATGCCTTTTCAGAGGTAGACATTTTCCTAAAATTAGTGTGTGTGTGTGTTTTTTACTACACTGGTCAGTATATATATAATTACCTAATACACTGAATCAGGTATTTAACAGCTTCAGAGACCAACAGTGTCTAAGGACCCTTCTCCCCTCAGCTCTGATAAAGCCCATAATTAGGGGAGAAGCCAAATGAGAATGGAGGTTGAACACACATGTAATCAAAAGGAAGACTCAAAATCTTTCCAATTTTACATTTCTAGGCATATGCCTTTCTCTCCATATTCACAATGATTCAGCAGGGAGATAATCTAGCTGGAATGACCCTTAAGGCTTGGCCTTGACCCAATGTCCCATCCATCCTCCTGTAAAATTATTTCTGTCCTGTGACCATCTTCCCTCTCCCAAATACCCCTGGGCAGCTCATTATATATTTAGACCATTCTGACTATCAGCAAGTACTTTTTTAAAAATATATATATTTTATTGATTTTTTACAGAGAGGAAGAGAGAGAGAGAGAGAATTAGAAACATCAATGAGAGAGAAACATCGATCAGCTGCCTCCTGCACACCTCCTACTGGGAATGTGCCCACAACCAAGGTACATGCCCTTGACCGGAATCAAACCTGGGACCTTCAGTCTGCAGGCCGACGCTCTATCCACTGAGCTAAATCGGTTAGGGCTCAGCAAGTACTTTTAAATATTTGTCTTCTTTCACTCATTGGACCTAAATCTATTTGCTGAGGGCACAAAGGAAAATGTTCTTCCCTTTTACTCAATAACCCTTTAGATATATCTTATATCCGCTCACATCATACTTACATGTTTTTAATTATTTACTTATTAAATTAATTCAGAAAAATTACTTACTACACACTCTATCAGGAGCTAGGAGGGTATAACTAGGAGGGTATAACAGGAAAAAAATGATACAGTTTTTAACCTCTCAAAGCTTGCATTATCCTAAGGCTTCTTTATTCCAGGTCAAAATTTCTCTTAATAGCTTTTTCAACTCATAACAACTCAATAGCAAAAACCTCCAAACAATCCAGAGGAACTGAATTGACAGTTTTCCAAAGATATACAAATGGTCAACATACATAAAAAGGTACTCAGTAATATTGATCATCAGGGAAATATACATCAAAGCCAGAATGAGATATCACTTTGTACCTGTTAGGAAGACTATTATGAAAAAAACAAGAGATAAAAAGTGTTGGTAAGAATGTGGATAAAGGGGAACCCTTGTATAATGTTGGTTAGAATGTAAATTGGTATAGTCACTATGGAAAACTATATGGAAGTTCCTCAAAAATTAAAAATAGAACTACCATATTATCCAGAAATCCCACTCCTGAGTATATATATTCAAAGGAAATGAAATTACTATCTCAAAGAGCTATCTGTACTCCCATGTTCACTGAAGCATTATTCACAATAGCTGAGGCAAGGAAACAACTTAAGTGTCCATCAAAGGGATTAATGGGTAAAGAAAATGTGGTATATTTATACACAGTGGAATACTATTTGTGAGAGTTAAGATTTTGAAAGTAGTTTCAACATGACTTGGTGACTATGTCAGGGGACCAAGGAAGCTGAGAGGAGACGGAGATCATATTGTTGGTAAGTGACTGAACTAAATCATAGTCCAGATCCTCTGTTTCTTTGAGACTATTTGATGCATAGCAGTTAGCATACAGGAGAGCCCATCTGAAATATCATACTGGAATAATCCAGGCATGGGGCAGAGCAACGAAATAGGAATTAAAAAAAGGAGGTGGATGTGAAGTGAACTAGTTGTTGACAGATCAAGGGCCATGGAAAAGTAGGAGCCAATGATGTGGATGCTCTCAAGAGAACAGAAGTTTGGGAAAGAAGGATTGACAAGAAAGATGATCAGATTTGTTTTATAAAATATGCTGGCAACGCTGTCAAGGTCTCAGTAGAAATGTTCTAGATAGAGTAAAGACAGGGAGGTTCTGGAGAATCTAGAGATGTGAGAAAGACTAAAAAGATAATTTTAATTGTCAAGAATGAATTCACTAATAAAATGTGAGAGATTAGTTTAAAAGTAGTAGGACCAGAAACCAGGATCTGCTCCAATTGTCTTCATTTTATTCTCACACTCTCTCTTTCTCTTGCTGTGGTTGCTCCATACTCATCCTATATTTCCTTATTTGAAAATTGATTAATTATATATTGATCTTTTGCCCCAAAATACTGTGTATGCCTCTATCTTTAGCTATAGTTTTTTGGGGCTTTGTGTTTTGGTTTTTGTTTTGTTTTGTTTTCATATGTCACAAAAACATTTTCTATTCTTCCAGAAAACACTTACATTTCCCAACTAAAATGCTTCTTTCTCTCGTTTGAGCATCGAGTTAATTATTGCCAGAGAAGAATTGGTGCCAGGATGGCAGAAGAACAAAGTTTCTGGAAGTGAGACTTAGGGCTTTGTCAACAAAGAAACCTAGATGGGAGGTGCTCACAACTGTCTGGGCCCAATGGTGGTAGTTTCTAATGCTGGTGGCTTGTTCTTCTAAAAATAGTTAATATAAGAGCAGCTCAGAAGTTTCCTATAAATTCCACATATACTACAGAAATCTTTTACCAATAAGAGGGAAAAGAAAGGGCAGGAAGTTGATCCCAAGTTTAAGGTGAGCTAAAAGTATGGCAGCAATAGCAGTGGTAACCATTTATTAAGCTTTATTGTCATGGTCTGAATATGAGCTTTACATGCATCATCCTCTTTATTAATATAATTTTACTTATTTTAGAGAGAGAGAAAGGGAGGATAGAAAGATAGAAACATCACTGAGAGAGAACATCAATCAGCTGCCTCCTGCATACCCCTTATTGGCGATTGAGTCCCCAACCCTGGCATGCCCTGACTAGAAATCAAACCCATGGCCTTTTGGTTGAAGGGATGACACTCAATAACTGAACTGGCCAGACACGTGCATCATCCTCTTTATTCCTCATGACAACTCCATAAAGTAGGTAGAAGCTCAGAGTCCCTAATTTACAATTTCAAACCCCACAGAATTATGAAAACCAGTTTTTGTTTTACTTTGTAACTCATTTGACAGCAAAACCTGTTAAGCGTCAAGAGACTATTTAAGGCAATATATTTCTTATATGATTTTATAATACTGTACTAGAGGCCCGATGTGCGAAATTTGTGCAAGGGGCTCGGCCCTCGCAGTCCCAGCTTCGTCTGTAAGGTTGTCTGAACAGTTGTTCTGCTGTTTGTCTAACTAGCATATTAGCTCTTTATTATTCAGGATGTTTGGTTAGATGGGACATCATATGACTTTTCTGAAATTTAAAAAAAAATCTGAAATACAAAAGTCATCTGGCACCAAGGGTTTTGAAGAAAAGATTGTTAAAACTGAGGGTCATAATGTGAAGTTTTGCTCTAAGACATGCAGATCTGTTGTTCTCCAGAGACTGGCATTCCAATCACTAGAAATGTTATTATCTCAATTGCTGGTACCAGAATTTATCTTAGGGAAAGAACTGTCTTTTGGGGAAAATACCCTGGCAAGAATTTATTAGAGTGTCATCCTGATACACCAAGGTTTCAGGTTCAATCGTTGGTCAGGGCACATACAAGAATCAAATAGTGAATGTATAAATGTTACTCTGTCTTTCTAAAAATCAATAAATAAAACCCTATTAATAAAAGGCTAATATGCAAAATGAACATACAGTGGAACGACCAGTCACTATGACACACACTGACCACCAGGGGGCAGACGCTCAACACAGGAGCTGCCCCCTGGTAGTCAGTGTGCTCCCACAGTGGGAGAGCCAGACTCATGGCTGGCGAGTGTCCTGGCGGTGGTGGGAGTCTCTCCCGCCACCTCCGCTGCAGGCAGGCAGTAAGGAGTGAGGGGTCCCAGACTACAAGAGCCCCGAATGCGAGAGGGACATCTGACTGCCAGCGTAGGCCTGATCCCCAGGGACTGGGCCTAAATTGGCAGATGGACATCCCCCGAGGGCGCAGGCTGAGAGAGTGCACAGGCTGGGCTGAAGGCCCCCCCCTCCCAGTGCACAACTGTCATGCACTGGGCCTCTAGTTTTAAAAATAAAAGAATGTATTGGGTGTGGTATCCTAAGGACCTAGGGGTCATTTGGTTCCACTTTAGACAAGAAAAGAAACTGGTGTTTCATTCTGAAGTGGAGGGAGTAGAAAAGAGAAAGAATGAGAAAAAGCAACCAAATATTTGTGGGTTTGGCTTCTGCTTGGTGAAAATGACCAAGAAGGATTCCCAAATAAAAGTATCTAAAAATACTGATGTGTTGTTTTGTTGTCTGGTCTCTGATGTAATACCTTCCATTATTCCTTTGCAAACTTATTAAAGTCTATTATACCCACAAGTGCTTATATTTTTTAACTGGGAATAGATTTTTTCCAATTTTTCAGGTCCCTCTGTATTAAACAGTGTTTAAACTCTGGATAATTTTTTTTAAAAAGGTCATAATTGCAGGAGTTTAGTAAAAGAGAAAAGAAAATGAAAAGTTAGAATTCCTGGTTTAATGTTCTATATAGAAGCACACTCATGGGCAGAGTTTGCACTGATTAGGAAGCTAGTCTCACTCCCTGAGCAGGGTTATCACTATTCTGGCTGTGTATTTTCTGGGGCAACCAAAGTAGGGAAGACCGTCTTCACATGAAACTGAAAAGTCGCTAGTTCAGTAACTATTCTTTGGACATATACTGCTAGGATTCTCAATGCTAAAAGAAATTCCCTCTTGAGTTCCACATTTGCTTCAGTTGCTTTTGATCTTTCTTAGCAGTCCTGTATTAAAAAGTATGACTGTCTCAATCTGTTACCTTCATTATTTTTTCAAATATAAGCAAAAGTTTATGTAGAAAGTCACAGAACTAGAAAAAGTGAGCCAGTTGGCTTGCATAAACATAGAAATGAGTTACAGAGGCAAAAGAAGGGTCCTTGGAGCTTAGGAGAAAGAAAGGTAAAGAAAAAACACCTGAGAAGAGAGGGAGAAGGGTGTGTGTGGGGGGAGGGAGACAAAGAGAGAGAGAGAGATCTGCTTTTATGAGATAGAGAGAGATCTGACTTTACCTTCCTTTATTACCCGCAGTAAATACTTATCACTTGCCTTTTATGTGTTGAATACTGGAAGGCTTTATAAAGGGTTTATGACATTATTTTCTCTCCACTCTCGTAAATGATTAAAAGGACTAAGAATTTTGAGCCTGAAGAAAAGAGCATGTGGAGTCAGCCTAGTGGTTTGAAGTACGTTATCTCCCAGCTTAAAATCCTTTACAAACCCATGTCCACTTTCAGCAACAGCCTGTATTTCCCATTCTCTTTAGAGCAAAACTTCTTGAAATAGGTGCATTCTCTTTGTCTCTACTTCTCACATTCTGTCACTTTTTAACTTAATTTAAATGGAGTTTACATATTCTTTCTATCAACACCTAAAGAATAATAAGTCTACATAAGTATCTGTTGAATAAAAAAGTATACCAGTCATAACATTTCCCCGTGGTGAGATTGAGGCACTTTCCCCAGAAGACCTGATAAGCTGTGTCAGCAAAAGGACAGAAGTAGAAGAAACACTTAGCAGCATCACATTAGGGAAAAAGGATATAGGCAAATTCTGTGTGGTAAAGTAAGAGCATAACATTGAGAAGATAATTGATGAAATTTTTTACATCACTAATAGAATTTATACACAGATGAGAGAGGGGGTAGTAATCCCACTGCTTGGTCAAATAGTCCTGAAGTACATTCTAGGTAATTCCCTTTAAAAAGCACCAAACAACCATTCTAAGGAAGGAAAATGAAGCAGTGTCAAATAAGAGGTAGTTGATAAATTATCTCACCAAGAGAAGACTGAGAGTGGACTGTCTCGATTATGAACAAATATTTTAAGTAGGATCAAAAGAAGGTAATTAAAAAACGGAATTGTTCTGAAGTCAAGGATGAAGATAAACAGATGGAAATTCCAGGAAGGTTTCAGCTTCATAAAGGAACTGTTAATCCCTATCTATCACCTGATGTATTTAAGCATTGGCTACAGGCCCACTAGTAGACAGATGAAATGTAAACATCAGATGGAGAGTTGGCAAAGGTGATTCTTGTCCTTCCCAGACCTGCGAGGAACATAGTTATTCTACAGAACAATTGCAAACGCTGGAAAGTTGAGTTGAGATAGGCAACTCACATTCACTTTGCCTTAAAACAGTATTGTGAAAAACTGTATCTGCATTCCCTAAGGTTAACTATGAGATTTCTGTAATGATGATGATGTTAAAACAACCAGTTGACTGGAATACTGAGGAGCACTTAAGCTCAGTCCCCCACTAACAACACACAGCAGGTGCTCGTCTCCACTCTCCCCAACATTCCTTGACTATAAAAAAGCAAGTCCAAGAAAGAGAGGACTATTTCAGCTCCAGTTAGATTTTTAGTGGTATCAGTTGAATACCTATTTCAATGAAACCCAGGTGGACTAAGATAGGTCAGGGTAAATTTTCCATAGCCTTGGGATGGGCCTCTACCAAGTCAAGAAACATTAGCCAATAGCAAAGACAGACATCAGAGAGGGGAAAGGCTGCCACCTACTGTGCATAATAGTAAACAAAAGTGTGAGAGCCAAGTAGGTGTTACAGAGAAAAAGTCCAGTAGATAGAGTATCTGAGCAAAGATAGGCAAAAGGAAACAGGCTGCAGGAATGCAGCCACAATTAAACAGCCCATTGCTTTCGAGAGTGACACTGCATTGTGATGGGGGGGAAATAGTAATTTCAATAATTGAAAATGGGCTGGCTATCCACAAATCAATGTTGAAAAAAGACTGAATCTTGATACCTATTTATATAATTTATAAAAATTAACTATAAGGGATTGTACAGTTTCTAAAGTAATATAGACTATCTTCATAATCTTGGGGCAGGCAATATTTTCTTAAATAGGTTACAAGTCTACCCTAAAACATTAACAATAAAGAAAAAGATTGCTAAATTGGACTCAGTTAAAATTAAGTATCTTTGTTCATCAAAAGATACCATTAAGAGGGTGAAAATGTAAGCCACTCAGAAGAAGATACTTGTAATACATAAAAGAAGAAAACTGAAGCTGGCAAAGTAAAGAGACTTGCAAAACATCAGATGGTTGCCAGTGGCAATATTAAATTAGGAACCAAGGCCTCCTGAAGCTTAAGTCATTGCTCTAACCATGTCATTATGCTTCAATAACTGTTTCTAAGTGAAAAGTGCTGGAACATAATGACATACATTAGGAAGAATGAACAAGAGATATGAAGTTAGGCATATATTATACACATACACACATGTGTGTGTGTATCCACACTAATAAAAGAGAAACATGCAAATTGGTGTCACTCTGCTACCCCAAGCCATGCCCACCAGCCAATCAGAGCGACTATATGCAAATTAACCCAACCAAGATGGCAGCAGACGCCAGGGAGCTGGAGCAAGCAGGAGGCTTGGTTGCCCCAGCAATGGAGGAAACCAAGCTTCCTGCCTTCCCTGGCTGGCTGTGGCCTCCGCTCGAGGCAACAAAGTCTCAATTATAGAAGATAAATAAATCCCAGATACCTGCTTCCAGCTAGCCTTGCAGGAAGCTTGGATCGCTGGGGGCAGTGGCCAGCCTGCAAACAGCCATCTGCCCCTCACCCAGGCTGGCCAGGCACCCCAGCGGGAACCCCACCCTGATCCAGGACACCCTTCAGGGCAAACCAGCCAGCCCCCACCCATGCACCGGGCCTCTATCCTATATAATCTAATCTAATAAAAGCGTAATACTAAAATTAACCGTTTCTTCCGGATGGGGTAAGCCACGCCCCCCAGTCAATCAGAACGAAGGTATGCAAATTAGCCCAGCCAAGATGGTGGAGGCCTCCCACCAAGGTCCAGCAGGGCAGACAGAAGACCACTGCCCCAGGATCCAGGTGGCAGCCCCAGGGTGGGAGGAGTGAGCCAGCTGGAGGCTGGAAAGCGATGGATCTCGGGTCAGGCACTCGGAGGAACGAGCACAGGGACGGAAAGCAGCGCCGATTGGTTTAAGCAGAAACGGAAATCGGGTTTGAGCAGGAATGAGCACAGGGACAGGAAGCAGCGTGATCGGTTTGAGCAGGAACGAGCACAGGGACAGGAAGTAGTGGCGATCGGTTTGAGCAGGAACGAGCACAGGGACAGGAAGCAGTGGCGATCCGTTTGAGCAGGAACAGCGATGGGGTTTGAGCAGGAACAAGCACAGGGAAAGGAAGCAGTAGCCATCGGTTTGAGCAGGAACAGCCATCGGGTTTGAGCAGGAACGAGCACTGGGACAGGAAGCAGCAGCGATGGGGTTTGAGCAGGAATGAGCACAGGACAAGCAGCATCAGCGATTGGGTTTGAGCAGGCACCCTCACAGGGACAGGCAGCATCAGCGATGGAGTTTGAGCAGCACCCTCACAGGGACAGGAAGCTGTTGTGATGGGGTTTGAGCAGGCTCCAAACGCCAGGGACAGGCAACAGGGCCTTGCTCCTGGCCACCACCCGGATCTGTGTTGCCAGCAGGCACGCAGGGGCAGGGCCAGGAGTAGGGCCAAGTAGCAGGGCCTTGCTCCAGCAATCATGATTGTATTGCCAGCAGGCATGTACAGCTGCCAGGCAGCAAGCATCAGGGCCTGCTCCTTAGTCGTCACCGTGATCTGGTGATCTGGGAGTAGGCAAGTGTGGGGGGCAGGCAGCACCCAGCCCCGGCCACAGCTCAAGGGAGAGAACAACACACAGGTGAGGCCAGGAGCCTGAGAAATCAATACAGAGGGGTGCCTTCTCCAAGTCTCCACAATGTGGCTGGCACTATGCCCCCAGGAGACAGACACAGAGACAAACATACACACATACATGAGGCACCTGCTCGGAGCCTCCTATGCAGCTAGGGGCAGGTCCCAGGCAGGGACACACACACTCATACATACACACACACACAGAGTGCCTGCTCTGAGGACAGTGCAGCTGGGGACACACACAAATACACACACATGTGTGGGCACACACACACACATACACGGCACCTGCTCTGAGTCTCCGCTACCAGACTGTGGCCATCAGTAGGACATCCACTGAGGGGTCCCATACTGTGAGAGGGGGCAGTCCGGGCTGAGGGACCCCCACCGCCCGCAAGTACACAAATTTTTGTGCACCGGGCCCCTAGTCCTATATAATGAAAGGGTAATATGCAAATTGACCCTAACAGCAGAACCACTGGGAATGACTGATCACTGACACACACTGGCCATCAGGGGGCAGACGCTCAATGCAGGAGCTGTCTCCTGGTGGTCAGTGAGCTCCCACAGGGGGAGCTCTGCTCAGCTCCAAGCCAGGCTGATGGCTGCCAGTACAGCGGTGGTGTTGGGAGCCTCTCCCGCCTCCTCAGCAGCACTAAGGATGTCCAACTGCAGCTTAGGCCTGCTCCCCACTGGCAAGTGGACATCCCCCCAGGGCTTCCAGGCTGCCAAGGGATGTCTGACTGCCAGCTTAGGCCTGATCCCCCAGGGAGTGGGCCTAAGTCAGCAGGTGGACATTCCGTGAGGGGTTCCAGACTGAGAGAGCACAGGCCAGGCTGAGAAACACCCCCCCCCCGAGTGCACAAATTTTTGTGCACCGGGCCTCTAATATACTAGGGATGAAGGGGTCCCTCAGACCAGCCTATGCCCTCTCGCAGTCTGGGACCCCTCGGGGGGATGTCTACCTGCTGGCATGCCTGGTGAGGGGCTAATGGCTGTTTGCAGGCTGGCCAAGCCCAACAGTGGGAACCCTCACTCCATGGGGCTGTGGCCAGCCTATGTGAGGAGCTGAGGGCTGTTTTTCAGGCTGCCCACAGTCCCTTCAGAGTTCAGGTCTCTACTGGGATACCTGAGCAGCCTGGGTGAGGGGTTGAGGGCCGTTTTCAGACTCTCAGGCTCTCACAGCTCCCACTGACCCAAGGTCCCAGCGAGGCTGGCTGGAATGAGGTTTCTGGGTTTTATTTATCCTCTGTAATTGAAACTTTGTTACCTTGAGCAGAGGCCTAGGCAGGTAAGGAAGCCTCCTGCTTGTTTCAGCTCCATGGCTTCTATAATTGAAACACTGTTACTGTGAGCAGAGGCTCAGCCAGCCTAGGCAGGCAGTTGCAACTGAAACCTGCTGTTTACTCTAGCTCCGTGACTGCTGGCTTCCATCTTGGCTGGGTTAATTTGCATACAGCCGCTCTGATTGGCTGGGAAGCATGGCTTGGCTGGTGGGCGTGGCTTAGGTGTCTTGGAGTGATGGTCAATTTGCATATTACTCTTTTATTAGATTATATATGTATATAATGCATACATGTGCATATATACTATATACATGTATATATAACATCTACACATGTATATATACATTTACATATGTACATAGGTATATTTGTGTGTATGACTTTATATATGTGTATATATCATAAATATATATGCCAGTGACCAGAAATATGATAACTTAAATATCTGTTTCAGTTTCCTTATTTGTAAAATGGGAATAATAATGCATTGGGGATTTAAAAATAGTGAAAATAAAGTACCAAAGTGCCTGGCATAGAAACTTCTGACAAGTTTTAGCAGTAGTGGTTATAATTATAGTTATATGATTATCTAATTAATATAATTATTTAGTGATAGCTTTATGAACTAGAATGAAAGATAAAAATTTTACAGATTTAAGCACCAGATATTTTAGCCAGGCTATAAAGGATGGGTACAAGCAAAACCATTGGGACCTGTTTGGAGAGTAAGCATTAGAAGAAAAGGGTTATTAAGAAAATGCATAAAATTCTATAAATAATAAAAAAATAAGATTGAAGAGCTAAGACACAGCTAAGTCAAAGAGATACTCAAATGTTAGGCTAGATGCAATAGACTCCATATCTCTAGTTTCTATAATTTTTCTTACTAGTCAAAATTTGGAAACCTCCCTGAAAAAGGTAAAGGGGAATAAGAGGTACAAACTTCCAGTTATAAAAATAGTAAGTCACAGGGATGTACAGACAGAGAATACAGTCAATATCATAATAACTGTATGGAGAAAGATGGTAGCTAGACTTATGATGATCACATCTAAGGTATATGAATGTTGAATCACTGTTGTACATCTGAAACGAATATAATATTGCATATCAATGATCTAATCTAATAAAAGAGTAATATGCAAATTGACCCTCACTCCATTACACCCAAGCCACGCGCCCACCAGCCAATCAGAGCAGCTGTATGCAAAATAACCCAGCCAAGACGGCAGCTGGCAGCCACAGAGCTAGAGCAAACAGGAGGCTTCCGTTGCACCAGCGATGGAGGAAACTGCCTGCCTAGGCCAGCTGGGCCACTACTCAAGGCAACAATGTTTCAATTATAGAAGCCATGGAGCTGAAGCAAACAGGAGGCTTTGTTGCCTGCCTAGGCCTCTGCTCAAGGCAACAAAGTTTCAATTATAGAAGATAAATAAAACCCAGAAACCTGGTTCCACCCAGCCTTGCTGGGACCTTGGGTCAATGGGAGCTGTGAGCAGCATGAAAACAGCTCTCAGTCCCTCACCCAGGCTGGCCAGGCACCCAGTAGGGACCCAAACTCTGAAGGGACTATGGCCAGCCTGCAAACAGCCATCAGCCCCTCACCCAGGCTGGCCACACCCCAATGGGATGAGGGTCCCCACTGGGGGGGTTGGCCAGCTTACAAACAGCCCTCAGCTCCTCACCCATGCAGCCCAGGCATGCCAGCAGGTGGACATCCCCCAAGGGGCCCCAGACTGCAAGAGGGCACAGGCCAGGCTTAGAGACCCCCCCGAGTACACAAATTTTTGTGTACCGGGCCCTTAGTACTTTAATAAAAATACAAGTTGGGCACAGTATGTGAAAATCAACAGGTGCCCAACAAACATCCCCATTCCAGCAAGTTTTATCAGCAGCCATTAGAACAGTTCTCTTAAGTTTTGTCATCATTCTTTATTCAGGTGAATAATTTGTCCTTGAAACAGAGAGGAGTGGGTCATAATATGTTTGCCTGAGTTCCTGATGATATGCACACAAAGATATGTACAAAGAGAAGTAAAGAAAGAAGGAGGATTTATGAAAAGCTAGGTCATGTAAATACATTAAATTTGACTAAGAATCTAAGCACATGAGCAAAGTTGTTTCAACCAATACGCATTCCATCTCAGAAGGCGAACAGTATTTATTCTGCCAAGACATTGGGCTTATGAAGACTAAATGGATTGCTCATTATACCAACCCATGGAAGGAAGAATAACATTGTTACAGCTAGCAATTACTCCTCCCAGTGAAATGGAAGATAATATTTTGGCACAATATGTATTTACTTTTCTAAGTTTATTCTCACATTAAGTGAACATATTATGGCATGCATTTTTGTACAAATGATAGTGTAAGGTGATGAGAAGTGTATAGAAGTTATGTAGGACACAGATTCAAGAATAGAACTTGGTAATAAATTTAGTGTGGAAGATGGTGCATGGTAAGGCCAAGGGAAGCATCAAAAAGAACACTTGGGTTTTGGCTTGACCAACCAGTTGGAAGAAAAGAGAAACAATGGAGTGACTAAAAATAATCTTTTGTTGTGGGCAATCAAAATAGCAGTATAGAAAATATTAATTTTTAAGTGACTATAGGATGTTCACATTGTTAAAAAGGCACTTAATATCTGGTCTGAAAATCAGAGGAGATGTAGGAAAAATATACATATTTTGGAGATATATATACATATATATAACTTATGATGTGAATGAATGAAGAAAATGCAAAGTGAGGCATGAATAGGGCCTAGGGCCAACATTTGAGAAACTCCAAGTCTTTACACATTAGAGTGAGAAGATTGGATAAAGAGGATGGAGAAGAAACCAGGATGGAGAAGATATGAGGAGATATAGGGGGTTGTGCAGTCATGAAACCCAGGGAAAGAGGTGGTATCATCGAGTGTGATCAAGTGTAAATAGTTAGAGGTCACATGCTCTGAAAGAATCCGCAAGGAATCAATCAACCTGGGGACCTAAATAAGAACAAGGTCACTATCAGAAATAAAGGAGGAAGCTAACATATGAAGATTGAAGCATAAATGGAAGATGGGGGAACTAGCTGTATGCACAAAGAGTTCAACAGTGTGTCATATGTTATATCCAAGCATGCTCAAAATGCCACAGAAGTCCAGAATGACCTAAGGAAAATTTCCCGTAAGAAACAACATTCAAACTGAGTTCTAAAGACTTAGGAAAGATTTATTCAGTATAAGCATAAAGAAGAGCATTCTGGTTAGATGAAATAGCATTATAAATACTGATAAAGGAACAACAATAAAAATAATATTTCCAAGTATTTACCATATGATAGAAACTGTTATAAAAGTTTCAAGGTATTAATTCACCTAAGTGCAACATCGACCACTTCCTTCTACTTTCACCTTCATCTCTTTATTGGACTATTACAATAGTTCTCTTGCCTCCTGGTCTATTTTCATAGATCAGATAAAGTGACCTTTTAGAACAAGCATCATGTCATTCCTCTGCCATAACTAACGGCTTTCTCTTTGGTCAGAAAACAAAGGCCCTTTATTATTTAGGCCCCCACTGCTTCCTTTATCTTACCATCTGTTTCTCTATATCATATTGCTCCAGAGTCTAGGCATCCTCAAACTAAGGCCCGCGGGCCACATGCAGGAGGCAGCTGAGCGATGATTCTCTCTCATTATTGATGCTTCTCTCTCACTCTCCTTTCCTCTCTCTGAAATCAATAAAAACATTTTTTTAATGTCACTTAATCAGCAAGGCCTTCTCTGACCAATCTATAACAACTGTCGCCCAAATCTTCTAGCATATTTACCCTCCTGGGTCAGTGACAAGGGACGTAATTATTCAATAGCAACAGTCAGAGTGTCAGCAGTTGATTTAGTTTCTCAAGCCCCCACTTCCACAGTGTGATGTGAAGAGGGCCCAGTGGTACCTGAACAGAAAGGGCAGTGTGTGACAAGAGTAGGATGCCAACTTTTTCAAAAATCCTGAATTTTTTTAAAAGTGCACTATGCCTACCTAAGCTTTGCCATGGAGGGAAAGAGCATCTTTATTACACTAAACATAAACAAACCTCCTCTTTATTACAGAGGGGACACTATTACACTCTCCGAGGCCATTTGTTATACAATCACTCTTGAGAAGGTAGGCTGAAGCACAGGCAGCTGGCCAGTGCCTCAAGATATACGAAACATGAGTGAGAGTAGAGAATTGTTTCTCAATGACACATGGTAGACATAATACATATTTTTGAATGAAAGGTCAATGCTTTGAGTTAGGTGCCATTATTATTTCATTTCTCAGATGTATAAATTGAGACACAGCAAAAGTGCACTACATCTCCAATATCATAGAGCTAGCAAGTGTCT
Source organism: Murina feae (assembly GCA_004026665.1). NCBI lineage: Eukaryota > Metazoa > Chordata > Mammalia > Chiroptera > Vespertilionidae > Murina > Murina feae. The sequence goes on from PVJC01005042.1 coordinate 33,506, forward strand.
CTGGCAAGCATGCGCATGCACACCTCTCAAGAAACTGAGTCCTGTCTCTAACCTGTCCCTCTGTCAGTTACTTTAGGCTTTGTAAATGGGTGACAGAAGGAGAGAGAAAGAAAAAAAAAAAGGGAAAAGCTGAAGAAAAGCCAAAAAAGAGTGGAGAGGGTTTTTAACATATCCATAGCTGTTCAGATATCTAGAACTATGGAGGACCAGGGACCTTTGAGTTCACCTAACAGAAGAAAAAACGGGCTGAGGAAAGGAAATGCCTTCCCACATCACAGAAGAGGCGAGGAAGAAAAGCAACTAACTAGCAGAACTCTTTTCCTGACAGAATCTTGGCCCTGCATATTTCAGGCCCATGGCATTCCTTTCAGCTTTCGTACACAGGTGACCCCAACCTGGGGGCCAGGCTACACTGTGAAGTCAATCAATAACCAGAGACTTGTGACACAGGACAGTAGGTGGAGCCTGAGTTGACACTGCCTATATAATCCTTCCAGTCCAGTTCTGAAGAGAAGCGGTAAGTTCATTGCAGTTTTCAGCTGAGCTCTGGACACAAAACTTCAGCCATGAGGGTAACAGCCATCTTTCTTCTCAGTGCCTTGGCCCTGTTGAGTTTGTCTGGTAGGTGTCTTTGCGTATTTTGTCTGACTTGAATAAAAGCTTTTGATCTGTTGCTTTACTGGGCACATTACCTTCTGGACTTATAGACAGAGTCTAGGCTTGAACAGAGCTTTCAGTACCAAAGAGATGAAATAAGTTCACTGGATGAGAACTGTAGAAAGAGGAATTTTAATATAAAATAAGGACAACATTTCTTAAACATTGCTTAAAAAAGGAAACTTAAATGGAATTGCAAGTTAGCTTTGCATCAGAAAACCTAGTTACTGCTAGTTGCAGCTGTTTCACAGTTAGCTCATATGAACTTCACCAATAAGCTGAGATAAAGATACTTATACTTCCTATATCACTAATAGTGAGATCAAAGTCTAAATAACTGGTTGTGGGAATGTCAGTGATCATTCAGAAGGTATTTGCTCAATGGCTAATACATTTTAAGCAGTAAACACATCATTTCTATTTTCAAGGAAATGAGCCAACTTTTCTGAAATATCAAATTAAGATACTTTCGTCATAATCAAATTTTTGCTTAACTTTTCAAGTTTCAGCAAGCAGGCAGTGAGTGGACACCAAAGAGATGTCCTTGAGAGAAAATATAAATAAGAAGGAGTGGGGAGTGAAAGAGGCCAGCAGAGAAGTCACTGTCTTCAAAGGAAGCAGGGAATTTTGAATAGACTAGATCTAGCTTCTCCCATTCAGGACCTAACTTCCCATGTCTGACTTGTTTTCCAGGTAACGCTACAGCTGATGTCCCAGGAACAAAGGTAAAGACAATTTGTAATCTCTTATTTCTCAGGTTATAACTGTTTGTTCCAATCAAAGAATGCTCTAGTGGTCACCTTACAGTTTAGCCTGAAGTCAAGATGAGGAGTATGAATGCTAGCAAGGCTTAACCTACTACATGCAGATGCCAACATTAGTTCCCCCACAGGGGCTCATGTTAAAGGACAAATTCACTGATACACAAGCAGTTTCTAGGTAATCATATAGTGCTTGCTGTGAAGGGGTTTTTACATATACAGGGGCTATGTGACAGGACAAGGTTTTGGAGTAGAAGCCTTATTAACTTCACTCCAAAAGCTCCAGATCTCCAAAGTGGAGCTCTAATTAATAATGAACAGAGGAATATAATAAACTAGGTTCTTCCTCTAGAAAAAGTATTCTATATTCAAACATCTAAAAATATTATCTCTATATTTAAAGGAAGAAGTATCCCTGTTCTCATTATATTTATATCTAGTGGAGAGACAGATGACATACCAAAAGTACACAGTAAATAAATTATTTCATTTTTTGATAAGTGTTACAAAGAAGTTCTGGTACCATTAGGAACCTAGCCTAGTTAGTGTGATCAGAGCAAGTGCCCCTAAGTAAGACAGATTTATTTTGAGCCATGTAGGATAAATGAGTATTAGCAAAGTGTAACTGGTGAGGAGAAGTGGTAAAGCAAGCATGTCAAACTATCGGCTGGTGGGCCGCATGCCTTGTTTTTAATAAACGAGAGTTTGACATGCTTGTGGTAGAGTAAAGTGGCTAAGGGCTAAAGCTCAGGACTACACTGACTGGATTTGAATCCTGGATCCAGGAATTAATATCTGTTGGCCACGGGTGGTTTATCTTGGTGCCTCATTGTCTTCAGCAGAAGAAGAGTATAATAGCCCTGACATGTTTGGCTCAGTGGATAGAGCATTGGCCTGCGGACTGAGGGGTCCCAGGTTCAATTCTGGTCAAGGGCATGTGCCTTGGTTGTGGGCACATCCCCAGTAGGGGGTTTGCAGGAGGCAGCTGATGGATGCTTCTCTCTCATTGATGTTTCTAACTATCTATCCTTCTCCCTTCCTCTCTGTAAAAATCAATAAAATATATTTTTTTAAAAAAGAAGAAGAGTATAATAAAAAGTTCATAGAGTAGTTGTGGGTTTTTAAATAGAATAACAAATAAAAAGCACTTCAGACAGTCTCTGACCTATAGTAGTCATTCAATAATTACTAGTTCTTACTGACATAGAGGAGATAGGCTGTGCAAGACTCCAAGGGTGGAAGACACCTAGTGCCTTCAAGGAACTAAGAGAATGGATTACAGTGTGCAAGGAAGAACATGCCCAAGGTGTGGCTGACCTAAGAGGAGCTAGGAGCTGCCGTAATTATAAACTTGAACATTATCTCACTCATCTGATTAAAATGTCATAAAACCATTATGAGATAGATAATTTCATTCCATTTTGCAGATAAAGTGACTGAGGTTCAGAGATACCAAGAAATTTACCAATGTCAGACAATCTGTAAATAGCATAGGCACTACTTTAACCAGGCTTTCTGACTCAAAGTCTTTAATTATTTCTCTTAGTATCACTCTCCCTATACAATCATGCTTCCATCCTTAAGCTAAGCAACTCCGGGGAGGTAAAAAGCACTTTGGATATTTTGTTATAAACTCAAAGAAGAGAAAATGATTCTGCTTAATTCCATTTTAGGCTGTATGTAACAGTAATGGGAGCGGATGCCCCAAGATCTATAACCCCGTCTGTGGGACTGATGGGCAAACTTATTCTAACGAATGCATGCTATGTATGGAAAATAAGTGAGTACAAACTTAAATTTCTTTTAAAATCTATTTTAAGCTGGTTGTCTTCAAATTTCATATATCTTATCCCTTGAAGCCCCAATAAATATACCAATATCATCCATGTTACCATGAGAGAAACAAAACATCTAGTTTCCCAAAAATAATTTTCTATCTTTTTTTCTTATTATTATATATTTGGTATGATTATATATATAGGGAAGTGTGTGTGTTGATGGAAAATAATATTTATTTTGTTGCACACTGTGCTAGACACTAATAGTCACACAGACTCTATGAGGTAACTAGAGGCCTGGTGCATGACATTTGTGCAGGGGGGGGGTTCCCCTCAGCCTGGCCTACACCCTCTCACAGTCTAGGACCCCTCAGGGGATGTCCTGCCATCTTAGGTCCACTCCCCACAGCAGGCGAACATCCCCTAAGCGGTCCTTAGCACTGTCACAGAGGCAGGAGAGGCTCCTGCCACTGCCGCTGTGCTCACCAGCCATGAGCCTGGCTCCTGCGTTGAGAATCTGCCCCCTGGTGGTCAGTGCGCATCATAGCGACTGGTGGTTCCACCGTTTGGTCGATTTGCATATTAGCCTTTTATTATATAGGATACTACTAAGCCCATTACACACATGGAGAAATGGAAACTCAGTTTTTCTCCACATAACTTGCTTAAGATCACCAGCAGAATTGGGACCTAATCCTTGCTCTTCCCGCCATGCTTCAAAGTCAAGTACCAGATTGAGGATTTGTGAGATACAGAAAAAATTCCAACCTGCTTTGTCTCTTGATTCATTTACACTCAATGCTAACAGAGTGCTGAGCACCATGCTTGAGAGCAGAAAATTAAAAACAATGAATTATGCCTGCTAGGGTTTGGAAATGTTTGGAGGCTTCCTTTATGCCATAAAGAAAGAGAGAAATAAGAAGGGAGAAAAATAAACAAAAGAGAGACAGGAATTAATAATATGGTACAACATAAAATGTATTAAGGATAATGAAATAGAGGAGGAAAGGTGTTTGAATGGTTTATGAATTTTTAAAAAATCACTTGTGTGATAAAAACTCATGCTTTTACAGCAAAAGAGTAGACAGTCTGGACTTTTAAAAAGCTCATATACCAAAATACCTTTAAATTTAAAATGTCATTCTGGATGATAGTAATGATTATGTTTACTAAGATCTTAAATATACAAATATTAATTATATAGGTGACCAGAGCATATTTTTGTAACATTTTTATTTATGGACCTGAGAGCCAGTCTCAATGAAGCTTATTTTCTGAAGTGATTATAGGTCAGTGATGGGAACCAGAGTCAAGCACTCAGAGAAACAATTTGCCACAGACTTTCTATCTTACTCATACTCAGCTGCTGAACACTTACCATGTGCCAGGCACTGTGCTCGTCTCCTCTGCTTTTCTTGTGCTTATGAATAAGAGAAAATAGGTCATGAGCACAAAGAAACTTCTTGCAACTTGTGCCAAATGTCATCACATGAGCTGTGAGCAAACTGCTACAGGAGGGAAGAAAAGACACAGATTTCTTCTTACTGAAAGGATCAAGAAAGAATCCATGAAAGGAATATTATTTCAACAGGGCTCAGAATTTTGGTAGCACAACCAAAGAATTTCAGGTTAAATAAAGGTGTAACATGATCAAAACAACAGATATCCCACAAGTGACGCAGAAGACTCAGTTATCATGAAACTGATTTGGTATTAAAACATTGATTTAGGCTCAAGTGACTAATTACGGTTCCATTATTCCACTGTATAAGCTCCCTGTAACATGAACCCTCTTCTTGGTCTGCTTTCAATCATTTCAGAAAATTCTCAGTGTTTAAGAAGGATTGTGGAAATAGTCAGAGACACAGATTTAATATCCTAAAGTTTTAAACCCAAGACATTAGCTGCTGGCTTTGTGATCAATTTATTTCCACTTTAAAGACTTTTAAGAGGCACTGGCCAGTATGTCTCCGTTGGTTGAGCATCATCCTGTGCACTGGAAGGTCATCAGTTCAATTCCCTGTCAGGGCACATACCCAAGTTGTGGGTCCCTCCTGTGTAATCCCTGGTTGCATACAGGAGGCAACCAATCAACATTTCTTGCTCTCCTCCTCCCTTCCTCTCTTTCTAAAATCAATAAAAATGTATTGTAAAAAAATATTTTTTTAAGTGGTTTAAACCACTTGTTAATTTTCCCATGACCTATGTTGTTGACATAAAGGTCAAACATCATGTTCCATCCAAGGGGAGGAGAAAGCGATAGAACAGCCTTGAGACTTGGGAAATTTCCAAGTACCAAGACCAAAAGGCCCAATATTTAGAGTGAAACATATTGGGAAAATATGAGCACAGGGCTGCGACACCCAACCTTTTCCCTTAGCCTTTAAAACTCATCAGCCCTGCTTACGGTTTCTATTATTTTAAAAATATGTAAATATGGGAAGAACATTTGATTGCCAGAAAATATAACTTCTCTGCCAGAAAATATAACTCGACAGAGAAAATGTATCTTTCTTAAATGCAACATCTTTTCAAATGTACCGTATTGCCTTTCTACTGTCCATTAAAAGCACTAGACAAATGTATACTTAACAACTTAACCCCTACTTGTTGGGTTTTATGATGGGGAGACAAACAAGGGCTTTTATCTCCTTAATCATTATGCTCTGGGAAGATATGTTCAGTAAGGTCCTTTTCCTATTTCTTCTATGTCTTCTTCAGGACTCTGTACTGGCACATTCTTTTTAGCACTCTCCAGCAGAACTTTCTGCAATGACAGAAATGCTCTACATCTGTGCTATCCAATATGGAGGCCCCTGCCACTGGCACTTAAAATGTGGCTAATACAACCAAGCAACTGAAGTGTAATATCAGTTAGTTTTAACTGATTTAAATTTAAATAGCTACATGTGGATAGTATCTAGTGTGCTGGACAGCACAGTTAGAGAAAAGTCAATTTGGGTGCTCTGTGTGGTTCTCAATCTTCCTAATGCGGTGACCCTTTAATACAGTTCCTCATGTTCTGGTGACCCACAGCCATAAAATTATTTTTGTTGCTACTTCATAACTGTAATTTTGCTACTGTTATGAATCATAATGTAAATATCTGATATGCAGAATGTATTTAGGCAAACCCTGTGAAAGGGTAGTTCAACCCCCAAAGGGGTCGCAACCCACAGGTTGAGAACCGCTGGTTTAGATGCTTGCGCTTGTATATGCTACAAGTATTATGAGTGGTTAATAACTATGGAACAAGAAAGCATCAAAAAGTCTCAAAATGAAGAACCAGCAGGTTTCAGATAAATATATGTGTACAAATATTAGAGTTAGATGTCCTCAAGTAATAGAAAAATAGAAGAATTTGTATAAGCTAGTATATTCAAGGAAAGGATGAATAGATAGATGAGAGATCTGGACACAATCTCACAAGTAATAATTAAAATATTTATAAATATTTGGCTCAGGGAAGAGGAAACTAGTTTGGGAAAGGTGGTGTGGGCCTGGGGGAGCAGAAAAGTCTTTATCTGGAAGGGAGGATGCTTAGAGCTGGCAGATATCATATGGGGCAGAGAGATGACTTCCCTTTGTGAGCTCTCACAAATATGAATGCCAGCATTCTAAGAAAAAAGATCAATCAGAAGATTCTGCAGAGCCCACTTTCCCAACCTGGAAACATGGTGTCAGGTCAATGACATCAAGAGCAAAAGCAGCAGCAATGGATCAGAGACGGTCAGAGGTTCACTGTAATTCCCCCCACCAGAACTACAAGGACAGACATTATTTTTCTTTCTTCTATACTCTTAGTGTATGTAATAGCTCTCAATCAATATTTGATGAATTAATGAATAAGTCAATGAAAAAAAGAGAAATGGGGATAAATCTCAAACCAATCCAGGTAGCTCAGCTGATTAGAGCCTCATCCTGATACACCAAGATTGTGGATTCTATTTCCAATTGGGGCACATACAAGAAGCAACCAATGAACGCATAAATCAATGGAACAATAAAGTTTATCTTTCTTTCTCTCTTTCTCTCTCAAATCAGTACATTTTTAAAAACCTGTATTTTCAATAAAGCTAAACTTTTTTCATTGATTTTTCCCATTTTCACTTTGTCAGCAGAGGTTGAACTAATTTTTTTTCCAATCTTTTCTACAGGGAGCGCGAGGTTCCTGTCCTCATTAAAAAACATGGGCCTTGCTAAGAACCAAGGTTCTGAAATCCTGTAAGGTCACCATGACACCCACTGCCTGATTATTGAATAAAATGCATATAAATACTTCCTGTGGTTCCCATAAGGTATGTTTGATTATAGTGGGGACAGATAAACAAGTTTATAAAACCCAGCAATCTGGTCATTTTAAGACAGGGTTTCCTTCATGGTACTTTTTGCTTCCCCATCTGCCTCACATTCTGAAAACTCTGTCTTAGGAAATATGACTGCGGATATTTAAGTGACAGGACACAGTTGATCATCAATACATTTAGGACCAGATAGCATTTTCAGAACAGGTGGAAAACTAGTCCAGAAACATGTTACCCATCACCTATCACCTTCACTAATGAAATAATTCCTTTAGGCTTTCCTGAGATTTAATTGAGCATCTATTGTACCTGGCAGTGGTCTAGGTACACATGTGTAAGAATTAAGAGAGCTATCCAGTAGGCAATAATTTAGTCTTAAGATTTTCCCTCTGTCTTAGAGTATAGATTTCAGGTGAGACACCATTTTCTCAAATAGGCTCTGAATTATTGGGGAAACCAAAAAGCTTACATTTTCTCAACTATGCTGTGTAACAGCCTCGCATTCAGCTTTAATTCTTACTCAGCAGAGGTAATGGCCCATTAGTGACTAAGGCTTTCCATGGTACATGAGATTTGGAAGGAGGGGCAAAGTAAAACAAATCAAGTATTAGAGTAGGATGCTCAGATCATACCCATATTGAGACCATTTTTAGTATTCCCTTCCCTCCATCCCAACAAAGCTCTTAAATCTTCCCTGTCAAGTCCCAGGTTAACCTAGGCACTCACCCGACCCAAAGCTTCTAAGTCTTGTAATTACCTATTTATACTGCTGTGTTCTCAGTATTTCTGGCTGCATGTATTTGTTGCCCCAGGCAGACCAGGTTTAAGACATGTCCATCTGTCTCCCCAGATCAACTTCATTTATATGAGCATGTCCTCCTGGCTGCAAACAAGAGAGTTTTTTAAAATTGATGTTTCAGGAAAACTGGGACGGAGTCATTTCTAAGACAGAGCACTGCATTCATTTACTCAAAGCCACTGGGAAAGAATGATTGATGAGCCAAGATTTGCTTCTCACCATATGTAACCGAAGGAGTCTGCATTAGTGTTGCTACATTTCTCAGCGTGCAGTCAATGGAAAGTACATTTCATTGGAATTAGACAGAGCAATTTAAGTGACCTCCTATATTTTAGTATTAATATTAGGCCATGAATCAATCAGGTCTTCTATATAAAACCTGGAATTCTTTAAATTATTAAGTAAATACAAAATTACTAACTTTCACCACTTAAAGCAGGATGATGCATGCATTGAGGTCTATGAGAAATTGCGTAATCAAAAATACTGGTTCTCAGGCTTAAAAGACTACTTAAGTATGAATGGGAGAGCCTGACTAAAAGGCTTCTTCCTAAAGATCTAACATTTTCTGTATGATCATCTGGATCCAGTGGTAAACCTGCTCATACATTTAACTTGTTCTTGCCACATTTGCTTACCTTGACTTTCTGATTAGTCTTACTCTCACTGCCCTTTTCACCTGAGGCTCCCTTCTGAAAGGCTTAATTGCAGGGAACTTTCTCCAATTTCAGAGAACACATTCCTAATGCTTTCTACTGCACCATCCATGAGGTATTTCCTTTTATTAAGGGCTGATAGGAAACCACACAAGTGCCCATGCAGTGAGAATTGTGAGGCAGGAGGATGTGAAAGGCAGAGTGTGGCTGTTTAATAACTCTATTACGTAAGTAGACAGTATAGAGCATTGGAACTGTACTCCCTTTAAGAATAATCCTATATAATAAAAGCCTAATATACTAAGTGTCTGGTCATCCATTCAACCAACCAAAGCATAATATGCTAATAATATGCGAAGGCCATGCAACTGCTCGCTATGACGTGCACTGACCACCAGGGGGCAGACAGTCACCTGGTCAACCAATTACTATGATGTGCACTGACCACCAGGGGGCAGAAGCTCCAACTGGCAGGTAAGCTTGCTGCTGGGGTCCAGCAAATCAGGACTGAGCAAGATGGGCCGGACACAGCCTGGAGCCCTCCCGTGGCCCCTCCCTGGCCCCAATCGTGCACCGGTGGGGTCCCTTGGTCTGGCCTGCGCCCTCTAGCAATACAGAACTTCTCAGGGTATGTCAAAGAGCTGGTTTCAGCCCAATCCTGCAGGCCAGGCTGCGGGACCCCAGTGGTGCACGAATTTGTGCACTGGGCCTCTAGTTACATCATAAAATTGGTCAACAATGAGAATTATTACTGGACTAGGTATTAGCTAAGATAATACCCCAGCCCTCAAAAACTCAACTGAGCACTCCTATCACAAGAGAACCATGGAGCAGGTCTTCAGGAGACAAAGGTAAGAGACAGAGATTACATTTCATTTCCTACCTTTTCTAGCTCCTGCTTTATTCATTTGGGCAAAGAACGGGCAATGTGCCTGAAACAAAACCCACAGTTCTGCTATATTTCTCTATTATTCCAACCACGCTGAGAGTGAGTCATGGGAACATGGGGAGCATGCACTGGAGGTGCTCAGAAAACTGCATTCTCCTGACTCCATTTAAGTTGATGTGTTGCCCATGGTTGGTTATGACCTACTGGTATTGTCCAGCAGTTAAGGCTCTTAGGAGGGACAGTACAGCAGAAACCTCAGAGGGCTCACCTCACATAATCTAATAAACAAACAAACAAAACATCTCAGCCCTGAAGGTCAAATTCAGAGAGATCTGGTTATGCTATTGGGAGAGAGAGAGAGATTCATCATGGAATGGAAGTATTTCACATTCAATAAAGTCTGAAGGAGTGAGTTAATAATCTCTAAATGTTCTTCCCTGGAGAAGGAGCACATATTAGTTGATTCTTAACTGCAGATCTCAGTATTAGTGTTGTAAAAAACTTGCTGGGGATTTTATAGGAACTTCTAGCCCCAAGGATAAAGCATATGACTTACTTCCTACATGATAAAAATGTACCATTGGAGAAAATGACACTAAGAATTCAGGCAGGCAGAGGTCAGAGTCCTGCCTACCTGAAAAGCAGCATGAAACTCCCTCTCCCAGGCTCAGTCTCTCATACTGAAGTAGAACTCATATGAGGGCACATCAGCTTCAAATCCACCCATCCATCTTTGATATGATAATAGAGCTGAAACTTTGCAAACCTCATTGCTGCTTGACCAGTCAACCAACCAATGAGGCAGGGGAAAGGGAGAGAATGCTAGGGAGAGAATGCTAGAGCCAGACTAGAAGACTGTAGGAGGGAGAAGGGGATTTTTCTTTCCCATTTGTATCCTATGAGCTTGAGGTTTCTATGAACATCACTCCAGCAACACTAGGAGTGGGTGGGAGATGGGGGTGGCTGAGAAAAAGGGGGTGGAGAGGAAAAGGAGAAAACCTACAGGAAAATGTTACGGACATTATGTTCTTCCCCCTAAATACTCGTGTGTATTTCCTAAAAGCAAGGACTATGTCTTTCATGAATTCAATTATCAAAATCAGGAAACTATATTGATATAATTCTCTGTACTCAATCTACCTTATTCGAATATTGCCAATTATGCCATGAATGTCCTTTATGGAAAGTTGTTTTGTTTTGATTCCCCCGGATTCAATCCAAGATCCCATAGCATTTAATTATCATCTCTAATCATCTTCGATCTGGAAGATTTTCTCAGTCCTACTTTGCCTCTTATGACTTTGATACTTCTGAAGGGTACAGGCTAGTTATTTTGTACATTATCCCTCAACTTGGATGTGTCTGCTATTTCCTTGTGAATTAGAATGAGTAAAACATTTTAGCGGAAATGCCGCAGAAGTGATGTTCTTTTCAGTACATCATGTTAAGAGGCACGTGATTTCTTTCTTCTATTCTTGGTGCTATCTTTAATCCGTTGATTAAGGAGATTATCGACCAGCTTTCTTCACTGTAAAGTTGCTATTTTCCTTAGTAATTAATAGAAACTTTGTGGGGAAATAGGTTGAAAATCTAGATAGCCTTTCCTCCTCAAATGTCTACTCATTAGTTTTAGCATCCGTTGATGATTCATGCCTTAAAATATTATGATGTTTGCTAAATAACAATTAGCCAAATGATACATCATTCCTTTTATAATTATTAGTTGGCATTTTCCCGTAAGAGATTTTCCTTCTCCCCCTTTATTCCATTTTACTTACTTGTTTGTTCATAACAGTATGATTGAAGTTTTTCCTGCAGCTCTCAGTAGAAAACACATCAGATATTTCCCAATAATTTCTGCCCACCAGTCTCCTTGTATATAGTCATCATAAAAATGGTCAACACAAATCTGAGCACAATTTACAGGTGACAGAGGCCACAGTTAGGCATAAAATATTCTATCTGGGCTTCATATCCTATACTGAGGTCTCGGACATGGAGGCTCTTCCTCCTTTAGGGAAAGGTATCTGAAACAAACCTACTCTTGTTCTATAATATTTCCATATAGATCTCTGCATAAACTCAGACCCAGATCATTTTTCAGAGAATTTTGGGAATTTAGGACACCGCATGAGACAAAGCACTGCTCTTCCTCTTGGCCATTCCCATTGGTTCAGGTGATATACGGGCTGCTTGTAGGACCTACAGAAAGCCAACCACTAGCTTAGTTTATTCAAGGTCATAAAGATCAATCCTGGAACAAAATTTGTATGTCAAGGCTTGAAGCTCAAGTGAAACTACGTAAGTAAAATCACTCTTATCCTTTCCTCTGTATATTGCCTATAAATATCTAGCTTCTCAAATGCTCTTTGGGACAGCTTTAACACATTACAGTTCCTCTGATAAAAATCAATCAATCACTGGTATGCACATTTTGAATTTGCTTGAGGGTCCTGATTTTGCCATTTTAAAAATATTATTTCAATAGGAGTTTAGAGTTGTAGAGATTTATTTGAGAAATGGATTGGGGTTTTGTTAAGGATTGAGAAATTTATTAGGAGGAGAAATAGATGCTGAGAAAAGAGAAGCAATTTGGACTTAGGGTAAAAGAAAAGAGGTTTAAAAAGAGTTAAAATGACAAAAGCTGTTTTCTTGAAATGGAACTCCTCCTCTCTGGGTTTGCCTTCATTCCATCTCCGCACTCAAAATCAAACCATCTGCTTCCGAGTGGTAGTCTCTGACTCCTCAGGCAAGCCCTCCTCAGCTGCAGCAGGAGTTAGAGCCAGGGGCATGTTAAGCAAGAGTCCCTCAGACTAAGGCTGTGGGCAGATGCAAAGAATTTCAAAGATTTCCTTACGGAGTTTGGTTCTCCTTGGTAGGTGGGGGAGGGACTCCCACAAAACTCAAACTTCTTACTTATATTTTTAAAATATGGAAGTATTAGCAAGCTCCAGGCTCCCAATTTCAGTCTTCAGACCAATCATAAGAAACAAATCAAAGAGTAATAAAATGTACATATGGGATGTAATATTTAAAGAAAGTTGGTTCATAAATATGAGACCATGAAATCTGTAAGCTGCACTTTAGACTACCTTTCCCTCCTTTTCAATCCTCTGCACCTGCTATGTCTGTCACAGGAAAATAAGTACTCAGCCATCTGAGGGACCTGAGGGATCATTTGGGAGTCTTGAGGTGGGAGGTATGAGGGACATTTTTCAAACATTTGGGGGCTGGAAGGAAAAGAATGGCTGTAAAGGCTTTAATAAGGAAGGTTCCAGTTTGGGGGGGGTAATATAATAGAACAGCTGAGATTCATAGAGATCCTTCCTCATGCCAAGCATGTGTAAAGAATTTACAAACAATTCATTTCAATCTCCATTCATTAGACAAAGGCAGGTTTACCCTGGCTTCATAGATAAAATGAGGCTAAGAGAAGATATGGTTACAAGGTCTCATGATTAGAAGGTGGTGGAATGGGGACAGCAGCCCTAGGAACCAGCAGTTGTGGAAGACAATATGGTTTGGAATATGTAGGAGGCTCAGAGTAGAGGAAGGTCTTTTCTTCCTGGCAAACCACTTCTCAAGGCTGAGGGATTTTTTGAGTCAATCCTGCTGCTCTTCCAGTCCTCACTGATCCCTTCTCAGTGCAGTGATGAGTCTCCCGAAGCTCTGATTGGTCATTAATGTCTAATTCTCAAGAATGCTAGGCCTGAGGAGAAAGGGAGGAAAGGCCCCTGAATGCTGGCTGCTCAGAAACCCTTCAGGTTCCCCCCTCTAACTCCCCCCCACACACACACACACACATTCCCAGAGCCTTAGGGACCTTCCTCACTACAAAGGTGAGAACTAAACCTTGACAGGGAGATCTTCAAAACAGAAGAGTTGTCTTTTTCAAAGTGATCCTTAATACCTGCCTCTCCTTCAGCCCTAACATTTAATCCATTAGAAAGTCCTCATAATGCCACCTCTAAAATGTCTTCATTCAAAACAGCCTAGTTTTCTCCATATCCACTGCCACCACCCTAATCTAACCACTACTATTATAATCTCTAGCCAGATGCCACAGCATCCTGACTACACCCACTTCTGTCCACCACCAATTCATTTCCCACAATGCTTTGAACCACGTTTAAACTCTTCAATGCCTGACAGTGGGCTCCAAGGTGCTGCATGATTTGGTTACTGCCCACCTTCCCAACTGCCTCTCATGTCACTGCTTTCCATGCTCACCATATCCAGCTGTACTGACCTTCAGAAACATTTCTCACTCCTGAGCTCTCTCCTCTGAGCTCATCCTTCCATCTGAAACTCTCTTTTCTTAATTCTCATATGACTGGTATAATCCATACTTCATTCCTCAGTTTAAATGTCATCCCCCCAGTGAGTCATTCTCTCTCTCCCCACCTCCAGTCCTTAACTTCCTTTCAGTTTATTGTTTCACAACACTTGTAAAATTTTGCTATGATTGTAGTGTTTTGCTTTCTTGTTTTTTGGCTCCTCACCCACTAGATGCTCAGCTCCATCAAGACAAGAACTATGTTTTGTTCACTGTGGGATGTATGTGCTTATTGAACTACCTGGGCCATGTTTTCTACTTTTGTGCTTACGTGACAAGACATTTTGAGTTCCTAAGCACTATAAAAATTATGGTGTCTCCCACAGACAATGAAAAGAAAGAACTAAGTCAAAATTAAAATAAAACTTGCATATACACAAACATTGTAGACTTTCTAATTATAGAAATTTGGAAAAGGTCATTGAAATAGAACTTGTCTTATTTCTTTGGTGTCCCCGATTTGCTCATACCCTAAGCCAACGTGTTGTCTGCCACTGGGTAATCTACAATTGTGCAGGACCTGAAAGGAAAAACTGTTTCTTGTTCCAACATCAGAGCAAATGTTTGCATTACCATGTAAATCTTACTTAACAAATCTGTAATGGAACAGTGGTTACTGTTAGCATTACACCTCTTTCTACCACAGAACACTGAATCTGTTGGCTTCTCTTCATGCTTTCTCATTCCACACAGCCTGTCAGCTCCTTAGCTATTAACAAACTCTAATCCTCCAAATAAATTAACAGAAGGAAAATATGGAGAAAAGGAGTTCTTTGTTTAGAAAAGGAATGACACAGATTCTTTCAACAAACATGTAAATGGCACATAATGTATGTGCCATAGGTATTATGCTACATTAAACAAAAATTGAGTAACATGCCATGCTCTTCCATACCTAGAGACCTGCGTACACTTCCTTTGCTTTGTCTGAAATCACCTTTCCTGCCCCACCCCATATTCTCTCCAGCAATATTTTCCCTGGGCTTCCACACTTAGTTACATCTTCCTTTTATATGCTACCAGAGCTTCTTATAGTTCTCCAATATAGCCTTTAATTTATTTTAAGTAATTATGTAGTCTCACTTCCCTTTCATATTATAAGCCCCATGAAGACAGTGCTCATTATCTTATATACGGCTATGTCCCTGGTCCCTAGTATAGTGCCCAGTAGTAGCTAGCAAGAAATACTAATGTATTAATAAATAAATAAACAGTATTCTTGACTTCAAAATGCTTACAGTCAAGTAAGAGAGAAAGACAAAGAAAAAATATTTACCATTCAACATCCTGAGTGAAGTAATAAAGACATGACAGGGGACAATGGGAACCTCAGCTCTAATGTTAATCTTGGTATAACTGAAGACTCCCTGAAGGAGGTGATGGACAAATCTTGAAGGATGAAGAGTTTGGGGAAGAGTGGGGATTTCCAGGGAATGGGGTTAGCAAAGGCAGAAGTATCCATGTGCTTATGCAAGGAGTCATCCATAAGAAGGTTAGCCATTGGAGTGTAGAGTTCATGAAAGAGTTCTAACATACTTACTTACTGATGGTATTGATAAAGGGTATGCGATGGGGTCAGAAGGGTATTATCCTTCTTCTTAGTGAACTCAAGATCTTGACTGCTTACATTTAATGTTTTCTCTAAATATGTAATCTAATCTAATAAAAGAGTAATATGCAAATTAACCATCACTCCAAGACACCTAAGCCACACCCACCAACCAAGCCACGCCAACCAATCAGAGCAGCTGTATGCAAATTAACCCAGCCAAGATGGTTGCCAGCAGCCACAGAGCTGGAACAAGCAGGAGGCTTGCCCCGGCGATCGATATAGGAAGCTAAGGTTCCTGTCTGCCTAGGCCAGCTGTGGCCTCTGCTGCAGGCAACAAAGTTTCAATTACAGAAGATAAACCCCAGAGACCTGCTTTCAGCCTTGGGCTCAAGGAAGTGCTGGGAGCCTGGGTTGTCAGGGGCAACCCGATCTGGGCTCCAGTTAAAGCAACAAAGTTTCAACTTTAGAAGTTAAATAAATTCCAGCCAGCCTTGCTGCAAACAGCCATCAGCCCCTCACCCAGGCTGGCCAGGTACACCAGCAGGGACCCCTTGAAGGGGATGTGGCCAGCCTGCAAACAGCCATCAGCCCTTCACTCAGGCTGGCCAGGCACGCCAATAGGTGGATATCCTCCGAGGGGTCCCAGACTGTGAGAGGGCACAGGCCGGGATGAGGGACCCCCCTCTCACCCCCAATGCACAAATTTTTGTGTACTGGGCCTCTAGTATATTAATAACCTCTAATAGAGTAAACATGGAATAAACAAGTTTATTTGAAAACCTCCCTTTTTTGCCTCATTTTTTGGGGAAATTAGAACATTGGCCTATCTCTGAGATAGCATCTCCAGAAATCCTCACAGTCTGCTGAAAGCTGGTCTGCAGTCATAACAGCATGTTCTTAAAATAATCCTGTGATCTGAGTGTTTCTGTAAACACCTAGAAAAATGTGCTATGCATTATCATAGTTATTATAAATTATATTAATACTGTTATTAGCTAATGTTACTTGCCATTTACTTACTACATGCCAGATACTGGTTAACTCTTTGCACACATAAACATTGATCTTCAAAGCAATCCAATAAAGTAAGTAATGCGATGTCATACAACGAAGAAACTGAGGCACAGAGAGACTAAGCAACTTACTCAAGGTCACCCAGAAAACAAAAGTATAGACTCAATCCAAGCAGTCTGTCTCCAGAGCCCACACTTTGCAGCTTCCTTCCATTATGCTGTGGTTTCTCCTGAAAATTTAATGCTGTTCTGGAGCCAAGACCCACACCTTGTACATTTTTAGAAATCTCATAGAATTCAGAAGTCAAAGTTGAAAAGGTCCCAGGAGAGGTAGACAAGTCTGGTAACTGTTCGTACTACTGGGAAGACACTCTTGGTACGAAATCAGTATTTCCCAAAGAACCCATGCATACCACTGGTAATATGCTAGATAACTTGGAATATGCATGCATAAACATTTCCATTTTAATAGCTATGTATACTTAAGATATAGATTACATAGACATTATGCTAATATGCATGTATACAAATAAGACAATTATTACTTTTTAATTTTGAGAAATATCAAAAACACATAACTGAAAAAATATTATAATAATGTATAGAGCCATAACTCAATGCAGAACTTTTTGCTATTATATTTATTTACTGGCTTATTCATTCAAGAAATATTTATTGAGCATTTAATATGGGTCGGCACAGTTCACAAATAAACAAAAATTCTCCCTCCCCTTTCAGCAGACCTGACTAGACATTACTTCAAATAGGACAGGACATACATACAGCAAATAAATGGGCATATGAAAACATGCTCAACATTACTAACCATCAGGGAAATGCAAATGAAAAACACAATGAGTTATCATCCCACAGCTGTCAAAATGGTTATCATCAATAAACCAATAAACAACAAGTGCTGGCGAGGATGTGGAGAAAGGGGGACCCTCCTGCACTGTTGGTGGGATTGTAAATTGGTGCAGCATAGAGGGTCCTGAAAACATTAAAAATAGAATCACCATATAAGCCAGCAATACTTCTGGATATTTATTTGAAGAAATCCAAAGCACTAATTCCAAAAGACCTGATGTTCACTGCAGCATTATTTACAATAGCCAAG
Organism: Murina feae; assembly: GCA_004026665.1. Taxonomy (NCBI): domain Eukaryota; kingdom Metazoa; phylum Chordata; class Mammalia; order Chiroptera; family Vespertilionidae; genus Murina; species Murina feae. The sequence continues at coordinate 51,368 of PVJC01005042.1, forward strand.
ATATGGAAGCAACCTAAGTGTCCATCAATAGATGAATGGGTAAAGAAGTGTACTACATATATACAATGGAATATTATTCAGCCATAAAATAAATGAGATCTTGCTATTTATAAAACGTGATGGACCTAAAGGATAATATGCTAAGTGAAATAAGTCAGAGAAAGACAAATACTTTATCATGTCACTTACAAATGCAGTTGAAGTTTCTGTTTTACAAAAAAAAAAAAAGGTCTGATTTTGCTTTAAGTTTCCTTCACTGGGGATACCATGCCTATATATTTTTTTAATAGACTTTTTATTGATTATTTACAGAGAGAAAGGGAGATGGATAGAAAGTTAGAAACATCGATCAGCTGCCTCCTGCACACCCCCTAACTGGGGATGTGCCAGCAACCAAGGTACATGCCCTTGACCAGGATCAAACCTTCAATCCGCAGGCCGACGCTCTATCCACTGAGCAAACCGGTCAGGGCAACTACACCTATTTTTGTTACTGTTCTGCTAAAGCCAGGGGCAAATTTCTTTTTTTTTTTTTTTTTTTTTTTTTTTTGCGGGAAACGAGTAAACTCGTCATATTGCTTTTTATACCAAACGAGTTTTTTCCAAAAACGATGAGTAGAGACAGTCATCAAATATGGAGGGCCTGGCATTTCAACAACAATGAAAATGTGCAAGACAACTCAGATAGACTTTGCAAAGTCAGACCATTATTGGATTTCTTTCTTCCCGTTACGACGCGATTTGGCGGGAAAATGCCTGCTTACAAAGTGTTAAGTAAGTAACAAGTAGTCAAATAAAAATAACTTCTGCATGATCAAATAACTAAAGAAATTATTAAATAATCATTGCGTATTATTAACTAATGATAACCGTGCTGCACAGATACGGAAACCGAGCGGGTAGTATGTGAACGTGTAAACCGGGGAAGAGTTCCGACAGGGAACGTTTCCTCTCGTCCCCACCCCACCCCCACCCGTGTATCCGGCTTGTGTGGACCGGAAGAGGAAACCGGAACCACTCACCCTACACGTCAGCTCAGCTCCGCCGGGGCCTAGATGGACGCTCCTTACGAGGCCCGCGGAGGGCTGTCCCCTGAACGGGGCGCTCCCACCGCCGCAGCTCTCCTCTCCGCTCGCTCACACGCCCACCTCTGTGGGGACAGGGAAGCCGAAGGGCACACGAGGAGCCAGCTCCCCACGCCGCTCCCTGTGCCTTCGGGACCCCGCTTCCTCGGCGCTCACGCCCGAGGCCCGCCTGCCCCAGGCTCCTGCCGCAAACGTCTCCCACGCACGCACAAGGGCTTGGCCTTGGCCGTAAGGCAATATTGCCGTAAAAGAGAGACGTAACGACCAATACAGGAGAGAGGTTACAAAGGACACGATGAAGGCTGAGAACGTGAATAACAAAGTTAAAGACTTTATTACAAAATACGAAGTATGCGAATGCGTTTTTAATTGCCTGTAGCCTCAGGTGATACCACTCTAAGAACTGATTTTTGTTGTTTGTACCAAAGCTCGCCAATTCCTTCTGTGGGAAACGTGGGTCCATTCTGCCCTCAGAGGGCCCTGGCCTCTCTTCTCTCAATAGGATGTGTTTCAAAATAACAAGCCGCCAGCTCTCGGGGGAAATCCTGTTTTAAGACCACCAGCACCATGTCTACTGGTAACTGTGTAAACCATGATGAGGGCTAGCTAAGATTTATATGGAATATAAAAATGGAGCCACTGTGAGAAATTCGTCCAAACTATAAAACCCCACCAAACAAACAAAAAAACCAAACTGACAACCAGTTAGTTTCTTTTTTACAGAGATTAACTCATCGGTGGAGAAATGAACCCCTACACACACACACACACCCCAATCAATCAATCAAAGACAAACCCAAACTGTCGATTGGTTTACAGCAGTGGTTCTCAACCTTGGCTGCACATTAGAATCACGGGGAATCTTTTTAAAGTCCTGATTTCTGGGCCTCATCCTCCGGAAATTCTATTTCTTTATTACTAATGTTGTGGGTCCCACCCCATGACAAAGAAACAGAATTTCCGGAGGATAAGGCCCAGAAATCAGGATTTTCAAAAGATTCCCAGGTGGTTCCAATGTGCAGCCAAGGTTGAGAACCACTGGTTGACAGTATCTTTTGCGACACATTTTCCTTACTGCCAATGAGGGACGCTGCAAAAATGCTGTGGCAAACATGATTGCGGTGGAAATGCCGGACAGTGATGCTGATGTGGAAGGGAGTGCAGACTGACTGATGGTTCAGGCTCTGGCGGGAGGTAGGGCCCACCAGCCGCACAGAGCAGGAGTGCTGAGGGTAAATTGTAACCTTTTTCTCCACCAGTAAAATAGCTTTAAGTCAGTTTTGTCAGAACAAGGCCCTAGCATCACGGCCTTTTCCATGCAAGAAAAAGTTCTCTCACACGTTAATATTAATTACATAAGAATGAGTAACAAATGATTATAGTTAATATTTACTGAACATTTACTACGTGCTACCCATGCTAATGCTCTATATGCATCATCGTATTTAATTCTCACGATGACCTGTCAGGTTCTATGATTAGTTCCATTTCACAGGTGAAACACGTAGGTTCAGGGAAGTTAACTAACAAGCCCCACACCATATCTACAGTAAATCAAGCCCAGGCTATCTGGCTCTGGAACTTGTATTAATCCCATTTGAACCTATAAAAAAAATCCTATGGGTTAAGAACAGAGTATCTCCATTGCCTGATATAGTAAAACCTCACTATAACGGACTAATTCAGGCAAGGGGGTGTTTATTAAAGCCATAAGTCCACTCTATAATAAAGTAGGTTTTCCGAATTCGTATGCTAAAAATTTGACAAATTAGTGAATTTACCTTTATGTAGACATGTTTGTGTAATTAAAATTAAGTATGTATTAAATGTTTAATTTCACATAAAAGTCTTCTGTATGTATTACTATAATTTTTAATTTATATTGCATAGATCTAATACACGTGTGCATTCACCAGTTACTGTGAGTAAACAAATGCACACAGCTGGGGCATGGCTTAGGGCACGTGGAAACATTGGCTAGCACCTGTGAGAACTGCTGCAGAAAGTCACACCATGTGACCACAGAATCAATTACCCGGAGATGCAGTGTGATCACGTGCTAATCACTCCCCAAACATTACTTAGGAGAGGTGACTCTTGGATTTAAATACGTAGACTATAGTTGTAGCTATGTCATATTTATTTATGTTGGTAAAATTACTACAATGTTTCGTCCAACATATGGCTATTCACTAAAATTTGTTTAAAAGAACAGTGCATTAATAACAAAAAAAAATAACCTTTTCATTTAATCATAAGCAAATCTTGGTTAAAAGAAATTAAAAATTAACAGGGTGTTAATTTTCACACATAACATACAGAGCGAAAAATTTGTCTGTCAGATCCAAAGTCTGTTAAATCAAGATCCGAAACATCAAGGGTTTATTGCAATGGTTAAACAAGAGCAGATGTTAGTGTTAGAAGAGCCAGGGTTTTAATTCTGGCTCTGCCTCTTATTAGCTGTGTGAAAAGGAGTCCAACTCCTTTAGGACTTAGAACGTCCTCCATTATCACACTTCAGAGTACTTTTAATCTCTCAGGCCTCCCTAAATTTGTCATTGTCATCATCATCACAGATAACATGTATTAAGTGTTTTCCCGCCTTACTTTTTCCCCGTATTTGTAACTGCCGTGCTGCACTTCCTTTAATTTCTTGGGTTAAGATATGAATACAATGTACTACTACTAGTAGTAATCCTTTATTGCACACTTACTCCATGCCATGTGCTTTTAGTGCAGTATCTCATTTGATCTTTACAACTACTGCATGAGACAAATACTAGTGTTGTGTATAATTGACAGCCAGAAACAACTCACCTAGAGCTCAGTACTGTTGACCTCACTCCTTGGGACCTCCAAAAGAGCATTCATGAAAATGGCATGGAATTTACCGCAGGAAATGAACTAAAAAGGTTTGGAACTATCCACCAACTTGTGTTACTGAGAACCCTGATTGCTCAGGGAATTTGTTTCCTCTGCTCCATCTTCCCTTTCCACAGGGTCCTGCCAATGAACGCTGGGACTTTCTCACAGGGGGAGCTGGAAAAAAACAGTAAGACCAAGCAACTCACCTGAAAAGAACAAGGGAGAACCTAGTGCCAAGGAACTCACCTGAAAAGAACAAGGGAGAACAGTGCCAAGAAATCCGATTCTTGTTTTATTGCAAAGTCCAGCCACTCATTTTGCTTTATAACAACCTTGAGCGGCATTGAGATGCTACAAAGGACAAACATATTTGGAATGATAATAATTTCCTATTACACAACACAGTTTTCTCCAATACTTTTTTCTGATCGCAAACTTAATACATTTCACTGGAAAAAAAAAAAACACATATAAAATGCACAAAAAGCTGAGCTGTTTTGTATGTTAGAGTCTAGATTTCGATTCAATTTAAATTATTTTCTTCCCATGCCTATGCAAGCACCCTTGCCCCACTTTTAAAGAGCCAGAGTCCAAGATAAGAGAGACCAAGAGCATCCAGGAGGGCAGCAGCACAGATTCACCCCCCTCCAGCTCCTCCAGCGTTTCACCCTTCTCCCCTCCCCCTTAGTCTGATCGCTTACCATTGGTTATTACCATGACAACCAGCAGCTGCCGGGACGGGCAGCCTCTACCGCAGCAGGGGAGGGGCCGTGGGGGAGGGGGCAGGAGGGGAGGAGCCAGAGGAGGTGTCTGCTGCAAGTTCCTGGCTGCTTCTGAGCTCACCCCATCCTCCGAGAGGGAGGAGGCCCAAGTGGTGATGCTGATGCTGCTGCCGCCTGGACTGCTGATACTCTAGTGGGGCTGGAAGGGTGGTTCCTTTTTGCACCATCGCCAGCTAGAGACTTGAGGGTGGAAAAAAAAAATCCCAGCAGCCGCTGCCGATGTTGGGTTCGGAGGCTGCATCCGACTCGGTCACAAGGAAAATGGATTCAGGTTGCACCTCTCCCTCCTTTCACCAGCTTCTCCAGGTCTCAGCATGGTGAGTAAGACGCAGTGGAGCTATCTTCTTGGTTTAGTTTGTTCCCAGATGCCCTGCGTATACATCTGTGGCCTGCACTGGAACAATGACTCCCTTGGAGTGGGAGAAGATGTGGAGACAGAGATGGGGATGGAGATAGAGGACGGTTGCCAGGAGGAGAGAAGTAAGAAGGCATCCGCTCCCCGTTTAAAAAAAAAAAAAAAATGGTGTTCTGATTTTATCTTAACTGGCTTAGAATGCAGAGTGAGCCACTTGGTTCCTTTCCTTCCAAGCTTAGCAACAGAACCAGGGGGTGGAAAGGGGCTAACAAGAAATGGGTGTTATTGAAAGGAATCGTTTCATTTGCAGCTCCCACATTCAGGGCTGGGCCTTCCTCAAAAACACATTCGGTGCCTCCTAAGCTTCTCTGTCTAATTATAAGGTGATTTTGCTTGCATCCCTCATTGCTTGGGAAAGGTTGCCTCCAAATTGAGCGTTCTATTCCGTATTCTTATGCGCTCTTGCTGAGAAACCATTTGCTGGGTACAGTTTCATTTTTAGTGCATACATTTCATTGTGACTATACAAATGTATGCTCTATGGATACGCATAACATATGTACACATTACTTAGCATTTAGAGTGCATTTATGAAACTAATGTATGCGCAAAGCGTTCTTTGCGATCATTTTTATGGGCTATCAATGCCCTTGCATGCTTGGAGGTAATTGGGTATTTTTGAAAGTATGCTTCTGGTTTGTCATATTACTCATTGACTTCATCTGGATTAATGTGAGATTTATTCTTGTTATTGCCCATCAGTTTTGTTGTGACCAATTAGGACAGATGCCTGTCATTTAATATGTATGGTAGTCCTAGATGTGAATTCATAGCCTGCCTCTTTATTTTTAATTAGGTTTGTGGGGGGTGATTTGAGAACCCTGACTTGACAATGATGGGAAAGGGAGGTGGCTTGTGGTATTATTTTGTGTACAGCGTCTTGCCAAATGATTGTGGAAACAAATCAGTTTTCTTGGAATTCTACCCCATCCCTTTCATGTTTGTGCCTTGTGTCCCAGAAAGCACAGGCAAGCTGGATGGTGAAATGCATTCGTTTTATTTAATAGTGATGCTATTTGCTGTTCATTCCTTCAGTATTCAGGCACCATTTTAGAGTTCTCTCAAATGTTGTATTCTGGATTCACTTACTTAGGTGGTCAAGTAGGAAAGTGAGATTGTTTTTGAAAAATCCAGGTATTTCCTAAGTACCCTAGCCATTTCCAAATTAACCTACTTATACAATGAAATGAAATAAGAGAGAGCAAAGCTTAGCAAAAGAATGTGTGGCCTGTAGCCTAAATGGGGGTTGGGGGTGGGTATTATAGTTTACAAATGCTTACTGGGATCTGCTTGACCTTTTATTATGCCAAGGCTTTAGGGCAGCGCAGGAGACTAAAGATGCCTAAGTAGGGTACAGGCCTCCATTACCACCCAGGATAATGGATTTCGTTGAATTAAAGCCAGAAACATCCTTGCAGGTAAAAGTGTGTTAGTAGTATTACATTCATCACATGGACTAGTTTCAGCCATCGATCTGGTCTCTAACAATATCATTGCCAGGGCAAGCATTTTCTACAGTGTAAAATATCAGTATTTTTTATTTTAATCTTTCATTTTATTTTACCCATTGCTCCTCTTCATTTAAAAATTTTATGTGTATTTTAATCAGGTTTATAGTTTAATTTCTCTGAGAATCAATGTCCTATTTGGTTTATATATGCGAAGACTCTTCAGCAACGTAATGGAGAGAATGCATTAATATGCTTATGGCTTGTCATATATCATATAGATGCAAGACTCTGTAAAGTCTTGCTACCTGTGCCTACTTATAACAGCTACAAAAAGTCAAGCAAGGAAATACTCTTGGGCTTGTATGTCATACCAAAATTTTTAACACACTGCATCCTGAATTTTTTAACGACAACTTTTGACCTCCAAAAATTACAATTTCAGATATATCTACAATAAGCTTTAAAGGATCAAGACATAGTTGACTCTGTTTTATGCAATGAAAACGGGTATCTTGGGGCTTTGTTTTCGTTCCTTTGTGTTGACTTTTCATTGGGATATGGTTTTATAGGTGATGTGGGTACAGTTTGAGCAGAGGCAAATCACTGAAGGCCGTGGATACAGAATTAAGTCCTGTTTCAGCTACGTGGTCAGATCCTGATTTGAATACAGGTCTAGATTTTGGTCCCACAACTTGAGATGATTGCATAGCCTTTGAGGAGGAGCCACAGAAAAGTGAATTAGGTATAAAGGATTACAAGTTGAACACTTTAAGAAAGGATGAGGAAACTAGGATTATTACATTTAGAGAAACCTGAGAGATGACAGTTATTTGCTTCAGAGAAGCTGAGGGTTTACATGGAGGAAATTGCTTCTTGCCTATTTTGGGGGACCTAAAGGGTGGAAAATGGGATTCAACTGCATTGGGAAGAACGGAGATTATAAATACAAAATGCAGAACTTTCCGATAGCAAGTTTGAGTGGTCAGCTGGGTAACCAGATAGGGCAGTGCATTCTTTTCTCATCAAAACCTCCGTAAATATGACCTAGACATGAATTCATTTGGGATGGACTACATTCTTAAAAACTTCTCTGACTCTCTAGAGTCAACTGTCCATTGAAGAGTGTTTCATATCATGTACTTCTAGACTTGTAACAGTCAGATTCCATTTGGTGAGGGGCTTTTAAATTACAGAATCTGGATATTTTTTTAAAAAACCAATTGGTCATCTGCACAGAGAAATTTATATGTCATCTTGTCAGGATGCGGGGAACTGAACTACGGCCATTTCACGAGAGTCCTTTCCCACTAACTCTATGGAGTGTGATGCCTAATCGCCATGTTAAAGTTATTCCCTTCGGTACGGCTAATTTTGAAAAATGAAATTGGGTTCATTGGCGTCTAAATACAAAATAATTCAAGAGGCATCAGATTGATGTCAAACAAAACAAAATCTATATGAAAGGTACATTCAAACCCTGGATGGTTGGCTCAGTTGGTTGGGCTTTGTCCTGTGCACCGCCAGGTTGCCATTTAAATTGCCGGTCAGACATGTCTGGGAATAAAAATCTCAAATGGTCCAGAGAAAAATAAATAAATAAGATAAAATAAATAAATAAATAAATAAATTGCCGGTCAGGGCACGTGCTTGAGTTGCAGGCTCTGTCCCTGATGGAGGCAGTACAGGAGGCAGCCAGTTGATGTTAAGCTCTCACATTGCTATTTCTCTCTCTCTTAAAAAAAAAAAAAGGCACATTTAAATTATTGTGTAAATGAACTGTTTAACAGCTAATTATCTTTTTCTCGAACACTATCTTGAAAATGCCATTCTGGTTGAGATAGTAAATATTTTGACTGGTATTTAAACTTAGGTAAAACTTGTTTTAATTGGAATAAAACACTATCTACTTTTTACTTTCTGATAGGATGTTCCTTATTTCCTCAAATGATCTCAAAACATATTTCCGTTTTATGGACATGCTTCAAGGCTCAACCAGGATGAACTAGAAGGAGAGTCAAAACCAATTTCTTCACTTCCCATAGTCTATCAAAAGATGAATGCTTGTTTCCCACGGTTGGAGCCTAAAAAGAAAACCAAATTTATCATGGAAGTTTTAACATAATATTTACACTTGGGTGTTACTCTGAGAGGTCAGTTACAACTGAAAATGTGTTTTCAAAAGAGATGAATTAATTAATTGCAAAACAACTTATATGAGTAGCAACATTTGGATACGTTAGCACATAGAATTTTTTCGAGGATTTAAGATGTACACATGTGAAAAGTTAATGACAAAAATAATGCATCTTATTTTAGTCATTGAGCTTTATATTAATATTAGAGGCCCAGTGCACGAAATCATGCATGAGTAGTGTACCAAGGCCCAGCCTGCAATCAGGGCCATCTTCTGCCCATTCACCAGTCCCCAGTCCCACCCCACTGCCAACACCCACCCTGGTTTCCCATTCGCCATCTGGTGATCTATCAGAGCCTGCAGGCCGGGGGGAGGGAACAAGAGGTCAGCATTCTGCTTGCTTGCCAGTCCCTAGTCCCGCCCCACCGCCAGCACCCACCCTGGTTTCCCATGGTTCCCCATTGGCCATTCAGCAATCATAATCTGCAGGATCGGGGGAGGGACTGAGAGGTGGTCAATGCATCTCATAATGACTGGTCGATCAGTCGTTCTGGTTTTTATGGTCGCTTGCCTTTTATTATGTAGGATAGGATAGTCTTTTGTAGTTCTCAATAATTTTACATTGTTTATTTTTAACTTGCATTCTCCCCAATTCTATCACTATAAGTATTTTAAATAAGTGGAAACAGTCTCAGAGAGGTTAGACTTGTCCAAGTTTGGGTTAGGTAAATGGTCTAACTGCATCTGAATTCCAAA
>PVJC01005043.1:0-60872 GCA_004026665.1 Murina feae
AAAAAAGGCCCCATTGTCTAAGTCTGTTTTTATAAAGTTCCATGTCATTTCAGATGATTTAATTTCATCTGACTCTTCCATGTCCGTAACCGACCGTTATCAGCTCCTTACGATGCTCCTGGGAACTTGACGTAATTGCTTTACCCAGGTGAGCAAATCCAGGCTGGGAGGAAAGTGCTCAGCCCCCAATCTCACAGCCAGACATCATGAGGGCTGGAGCCCGGAGCCCTGACCACTGAACCACACTGCCAGATCTCTGCCCCACATCTTGACCACAGCCCGATGGGTGTTTTAATGTGGGAGCCGGGCAGAGCCGCCTCTTCACCCATCAGGGCTGAATTTTCCACTTTTCATCTATCCTTTTGATGTTATAAACAAAGCTAGGGGTTACTCTCTTCTTGAAGGTGGCACACAGTGATTGTGGTTGCGGGGGGAGGGGGTCAGATCCTGTTCTCAGAGTTCTGATTCCATGGAAATACTTTAATCTCATTGAGTCAATTCATTATGAGCTTCTGAGACTTCAATCAAGTAAAAAAAAATTTTTTTTGTGCTAAGGCAAAACCAAACAAACTATTTTAAAATGAAAAAGAGCCATTCCTAATCAAGTTGACTCCCACTTCCAGCACGTTAGCTGGGAATCTTCGTTGGCCCTTCTCTAATTGTCTAATTAAAGCGATATTAAATTGACACCAGGCAAGTGGGAGCCGAATTGTGTGCTAACAGTTTGGGCAAGCTGAGAAGAAATGTAATTTCTGCGAGTGAGCCAGATGGGAGGAGAGAGCAGGAAGGGATGTATGCATGCTAATGTGCAGTTTGATGGACTCTCTTTATAAAAATAAACACTTTTGCAGACGTCTAAGGAAAGCAAATGTCACCCATTTCATACCACATAATGTCTACTGGTACGCAGTGAAACCTTCATTTTCAACTGCATTTTACAATAGGAGTCACATCTAATTAATGCTGAGGAGTTTGCCTCTTTAAACTATCACTGCAATATTGGCTGTTAGATGCGAAGAGACTTGAGTTGAACTAAGAGGTGCACCCAGCATTGTGTCGGGAGGAAGTGGTCCAAGTTCCTTGTTCTGGGACTGGCCAGAGGCCCAGGGGATTGAGCATTGTGCCAGCTTATCACACTGGCAGAGGCCCCATGCCAACTGGAGACCTCATTCAGAAGGGAACACTGTTCTGCTCGCCTCCTCCCCTGGGCCTTGAGTGCTTAGTGCCATGCAGAGGGGAGATTTGCTGCACCCTAGCCCTGGACACCCAATAGAACCTGTAGTGGAATCAAGAGAAATAATAGCTCAGGAGCAGTGGGTACCATAGCACTGTACGCACATCCCTACCTAAGGTAGATACTGAAATGTGCCACCCAGGTCTCCCTTTAAGAAAGGATGTGGTGCTCCAGCCTTGGGGAGGAGAGCAACAGACAACCCCTTAGGGTCTGCGACAGCTGCAGGGAAGGACCTGGTGCAAGGCCACACCCTTCTGGGGGCAGCCTGCTATCATGTGTCGTGGCCATGTCACCCCGATGTGGGATGCTCCAAGGGACCACACTGTCATCAGCGATCCCCTACTGGGTGGTAGAGACCTTGCCCAGTCTGCATCAGAGTTCAGCTTCTTCCTCTGCCCAATCTTGCTGCCTTCTCCTTTCTGCACTGGCATCGATCTCTAACCCACATCCTGCTGTCCAATCTCCCTCTCAGCCTCTGCTTCTGGAGGATCCCGATTGTGGCACTTGTTCCGCCCCTGCCTGTGATCTGATAAGCAATAAGATCCCGTAAAATAAAGGAGCCCTGGACTGGCCTTCAGGGACACGGGTGAGAGCTGAGAATATTTCGTTCTGTTTAGACTCCTGGGGACTCAAGGACCTGGGGCAGATCCGTTAGTGGATGACCCTCATGATCCCTAGACCAATACGGACCGTGGCTTTGTGTGACCACACCTCTGTGTGGACCAAACAGATGTGGCGGGGAGCAAGGCTGGGGCTGTGAGCAGGAGCCCTAGCACTCAGGAGTTAAACAGGTTTCTCTGAGCAGGAGCTTCTGAAGACAAAATCAGGTTAATGTCAATAGCCAGGCAATTACTTCTGAGCATATTGAATTAAGCCCCCGGTTCGTGGTTGAAAAGTACCCTGGGTGTTTACATTTTCAAAAACAAACAAAGCCTGTTTCCCTGAGAGGGCAGAAGAGCCCTCCGATGGAACTGAACCTGACGACCCCAGAGCAAACTGTTTTAATAGACATAGCCAGAGACGGTGGCGCCATATTGCACGAATGCCAAGAGGCATGCAGGTGAGTTGAGGTGGTGCTGACCTAGAGAGAGAACCTCCATGACCACGAAATGCCCAACACAGAGGTAAGGGGATATCAGCCTCCCAACTGACCCTGCATAAGCCCACAAGAGTCCTGGGGAACCCTTTTGGAAGAGCCCCAGTTAGGATACAAGATCCAATCACCCATCACACCTGGATGTTTCACCAGAACAAAATGCCAGGCCTTCTCTAGAGCGTGAGAAGGAAATGTTATGACTCAATATTCACATGAAGCTAATTGTTATTTTGGCTTTCGTTGTGGCTTAGGAACATAACTAATAATGGGGGCTGGAGAATCTCTGCTCCCACTGCTGTGGCAGAGCATCAGACCCAGGGGCGGAGGAAGCATAACTCAAAACCTGGCAAAACAGGCATTATTAGAAAACATACTGACATCTAGTGATTAGAGGAGAGTGGACCCAAAATTGAAACCAGGAGACAAAACCACTGTGGACTTTTTCTGCAAACCACAGGGTAGTATGCAATTTCAACTGAACTGAAATGAGCAAGACTTAAACATGGAGGAAGATGAAAGATAACTCATGTAGGGAAGTTCCAGTGGCCCTGATTTGATACTTGATGGTCCATTAGAATTCTTGGAAAGTATAAAAGGAGAAATACATTGTTGCCAATTTCCAAAGGGTCATCAGGAAAACACATTCTGGTCTGCCTTCTTGGTGGCCATTCTGGGCATGGATCTCAGTTTCCTCAAGGACTCGTCTTAGAATCACAGAACCCAACAAGGAGGGGAGACTTCAGAATGCTCCCATGCCACAGATGAGGAAACTATGGCATCCTCTAAAGGGGATGCGGCTTGTCCAAGTCCACACAATGCTCTGGTACCATGTGGGGACCAGGCTTTCTACCTTCTGAGCCATAGAGTAATGTTTGCTTTAAGTTTTTAATAGACATCATTTTCTGGGTTAAAACATTTCTTTCTCTTCTTAACATACCGAGTCTTATCATGAATGGGTGTTGAATTTTGCCAAATTGCTTTCCTCACTTGTCAAATGATCCCATAGGGTTTTCCTCTTTTTATCAGTTAATGTGGTGAATTATACTTACGGATTTTTCTAAGCTCAAACCACCCTTGCATGCCTAGGAAAAACTCGTTACGCTCTATTATATTTTTAATACACTATTGAATTGTATTTGCTAATATTTTTAGTAGTTTTGATTGGATGCTCACAAATGAAATGGCTCTGTAATTCTCCTACCTTGTAGAATGTTGATTTTGGTATTAGAATTATGCTGGCTTCATAGAATTATTTGGGTTATGTGGGGGCATATTTTCTTTTTTTAAAAAAAATAAAAAGAGTTATTCTTTAACGGATTAGTAGAAGTTGCCTGTAGAATCATTTGGGCTTGGTGTTTTGTTTTGTTTTTGGTGGGAAGATTTTAATTGCTGCATCAATTTATCTAATAGCTTTAAGGCTACTAAACTTATTATTTTTCTTTGTTTAGTTCTGGTAATTTATATTTTTCTAAATATTTATGCATTTCCCCTAAGTTTTCAAAGTTATAGACAAATAGTTGTTGCAGCATTTTGTCATGCTTTCTAATCTCTTTCTGTGTCTCTGGACTAAATCATGTTCCACTTTTCTTTTTTTTTTAAATTTAATTTGCATCTTCTTTTGATCAATCATGTCAGAAGTTTGCTTATTTTGTTTTGTTCCCCCAACTTTTCATTTTATTGATCTTTCCCGTTTTATCTTTGTATTTTCATTTTGTTGATTTCTGCTCCTGACTTTATTACCTTCTTTTGCTTTTTATGGTTTTATACTATTTTTTCTTATTTCTCCAGATAGACACTTAGCCTCTTCATTTTGAAGCTTGCTTCTTTTCTGACATTATTTATAGCTTGTTTAGAAAATATAACTTACTCAGACTTCAATTAGTTTTGTTTTCTTTATTATTAAGTTCTAAGTATGATTTTTCTTTAACAGATACATTTTTAACATCCACATCAACCTCCATGGTAAGAATAAAAATTTAGCAGCCTCTCACATTTTTTTGAGCTTTCCATCCATACCTATCATTATTGATATTGTCTAAAATTTTAAGCTATGGATAAAGTAGGGATTATTATATATGTTTTTTTATTTGGTCTTAACTTTTTTTTTAAAGACAACTACCAGTTTTACCAAAGTATTTGATCCCTTTCAATGTGTGCCTTTGTGAAGAAAAATTTCTGAGACATTGTATGCCAGAGAATATTTTTATCATGCCTTCATCTATGAATGACAGTTTGGCTCAAAATTAAAATTTGGATTTTAAGTTCTTTTCCTTCAATACTCTAAAAATACAACTTCATTATCTTCTTTCAGTGTTGCTGTAATAAAACCGTGTCGTCTGATGTCTGATTCTCATTCTTTCATATGTGGCCTGTACTTTTTCTTTAGAAGTTTTAGAGTTTTCTCCTTGAATCTCATCACAATACATCCAGATAGCACCTCCACCCTTCATGTCTTCTCTTTCTATCTGATTTTTTAAATCTTTTTCTAATCCTGGGAAATTTACCACCATTATTTATTTATCTATTCCTTTTGGATGGTTTTAGTCTCTGAGGTTTCTAGGTGGGATCAGGAAAATGAAGATGAACTCACCTACAATAATCCTGAGTGTTTACCTGTGCTAATAATTTAAAGTGCAGATAATTGAGACTTCTTCTTCCTCTACTGTGAAAATGAATTGAATGTGAGTACCTTTACCACTAAAAGATCTTTGCACTTAAGTATACACTTTTAGTATTCCTGTCTAAGCCCTCATGGCCAACTCTTACTTTTAAAGTTCTGCTTCTCTCTGGGTGATCTCTGTGTTAAAAGTATGTATAAAGAAAGTATTGATAAAATTCATGTGAGAGACTGATTTCCAATGAATAATGAGCATTATTTATTTATTTATTTTTGCTTGCTCAGAGACTCTCTGGCTTCTTTTTGGTATAAAATAATTTAATTCGTGAATTTCAATAAAGATAGGTGAATTTTAAACTCCCCTTCAATTTGCATACAGATATCATCATTAGTGCGGCTCTTTGAGAAGTCACAGAGTATTGACGCCAACAATGTTTTATACATCATACCGGTGTTTGCCATTCCAAAAAATACAGCAAAGTGATACAATATCTAAACATATTATTGCATATTGTTAAAATTTTACAGGTCTATCCTGTGTTGGAAAAGTTTAAAAAATGTATTTTCCTTATTTACTTATTTTATTCTTGAAATAAAAAACTCAGTATTGAACACATTGAGTTTTCCATCAGGAATTAGTTTTTCTAATACAAAACTTTTATTTTCAAAAGTAAAATAAAATTTCAGAGTCACGAGGAGTATTATTAACTGGAGGCTTGGTGCATGACTTTGTGCATGAGTATGGTCTCCCTCGGCGCCCCTCTCCCCCGCCCCCCCGCATCAACTCTGTGGTCGGCCAGAGGGAAAGGATGCAGGAGGTTGCCTGGTCAGCCGGTGGGGAAAGGCTGGCCATGAGGAGAGACCATAGCCGGTGGGGGAGGGGAAGAGACTGTGGGAGGTTAGTGGGCTGGGGCCATGGGAAATTGTCTGTGGGAGTGCACTGACCACCAGGGGGAAGCTCCTGCATTGAGCATCTGCCTCCTGGTGGTCAGTGCACATCATAATAATTGGTCAACAGGTTGTTCCAGTTGTTCAGTCATAATAATTGCCTAGGCTTTTATATATACACTAGGGGCCCGGTACACAAAAATTTGTGCACTCGGGAGGTCCCTCAACTCGACCTGTGCCTCTCGCAGTCTGGGACCCCTCTGAGGATGTCCACCTGCTAGCATGCCAGGTCAGCCTGGGTGAGGGGCTGATGGCTGTTTGCAGGCTGGCCAAGTCCCCCAGTGGGGTCCCTCACCCCATTGGGGTGTGGCCAGCATAGGTGACGAACTGAGGGCTGTTTTCAGGCTTTCAGCTTACCCACAGCTCCCATTGACCCAATGTCCCAGCAAGGCTGGCTGGAAGCAGATTTCTGGGGTTTATTTATCTTCTATAATTGATACACTGTTCCTTTAAGCTGAGGCCTAGGCAGGTAACAAAGCCTCCTTCTGTTTCAGCTCGTGGCTTCTAAAATTGAAAGAATGTTGCCTTAGTAGTCGCAGCCAGGACTGCTGTTTGCTTCAACTCAGAGGCTTCTATATTTGAGACAATGTTGCAAATATGTTGTTGCCTGTAGCACAGAGGGGCCCAGCCAGCTGGCAAACAGTTTTACTCCTGCTGCAACAGAAGCTGCCTGTTTACTTCAGCTCTGTGAGTGCCGGCCTCCATCTTGGCTGGGTTAATTTGCATACAGTTGCTCTGATTGGCTGGTGGGCATGGTTTAGGCATCCCAAAGAAATGGTCAATTTCAATATTACGCTTTTGTTAGTTTAGATATATATACTAGAGGCACATTGCATGAAGATTCATGCACTAGGCCTTCCTTCCCCTGGCTGCCAGCACCAGTTTTCCTGTGGCACCTGGGACCCAGGCTTTTGGTCTGGCTGCAGCAGAGAAGCCAAGTCTCTTCAGTCTTTTGCTTGGCACCTGCATATGCAAATTAACTGCCATCTTTGTTTGGTTAATTTGCATACTTATCCTGATTGGCTGGTGGGCGTAGTGGAGTAACAACATTTTGCATGTTTCTCTTTTATTAGTATAGATATGTATAGATTTTCAGATAACTCTGAGAAATATTGCGTATTACTGTTTAGTAAGGGTTTTATATTACCTAGGTTAAAACTCTTCCTCTGGTCATCCCTCAGTGTAAGAAAAATTGCTCAGGCTCAGTCCTATATAAAATTCCCTGTGGAATATTGGGTCTTAGTCAATAGAAAAAGCCACTCTTCATGCAATAGAACCTATTAAACTAAGGTGACCAGACATCCCACTTTTGGCGGGACAGTCCCAATTTTTAACAATTTGTTCTGCGTCCCGTGGCGTTTTAAAAAAAAGTCCTGATTTTTGGAAAGAGACATATGTATTACTTTGTAATATTTTAAGTAATAATAATAAAAAAAAGAACCCCTCCCCACCCCAGTCAATGGTGTCCCGCTTTACCAATGTTAAAATCTGGTCACCTTATGTTAAACACAACTGCAAAGCCAGTTTTTCCAGTTTAACTAACAATCTAATTTGTACATTTTGGGAAAATAAAATAAGAAACTTCCAATTTAGAAATAGAGATAATCACAAGTGTGGATCTCTGGGGAGGAATGGATATTTATTGATAAATTATTGATAGAAAGGAAGGAAAGTTATTTCTTCAAACATTCCAAAGGAAGACACCAATGAAAGAAGGAAAAATATTAGAAACACTTAACTGACAAAGCACAGGACATTTTTGCAAGTTTTTAAAATTTCCATTCAACATGCTTTGGGATGTCTAGCTTGGGAGCAATGACCGGTAGAGAAAAGGGCCAAGGCCCAGGTTGCATAACTTGTCTTGATGTTGCCTCAGGACATGCTCATAAGTCACAAAAGAAAGGAGACTTGGAGTCTTAGATTAGATGTAGGAATGCCTGGGCTACAACAGGGTATGCCAGACTGTCTGAAAGTCTTTGGCATTTTCACCTTCATGTATCTGTAATAATAAAATTGTAATATGCATATTGACTGAACAGTCAAACAGCAGAATGATCATCTGGATGACCACACTATGATATGCACTGGTGCCAGGCCAGCTAAGGTTGATGTCATGCGATTGGTCCAGGGTCCTTGCCATCGCTTCAAAACCACCCTGCAGAGGGAGGCCCAGGCCACTGGCCAGCGGGATGATCAATCGGGGGGGGGGGGCTGCTCTGTAATCACCACAAAGAGGGAGGCCCAGGCAACCCTCTGCAGGGCAATTTATTGGGGGTCTCTGAGGAACTGGGAAACCGGGTGTGTGTGGTAGTGGACATGGGCAGTGCCAAGGCAGGTGTAGGCGGGGGGTGGGGCCATGAAGCTGGCAACTGGGGGAAGGAAGGCCTAGCTTTGTGCATCAGCCCTGAAGTATATATACTTCATAGATGTCTATATTTTGTAGGCTGTCCTTAGTGCTTCTCAAAAGAAAAGCTGTTGGCATTTTGTAAATGCAATTCTCCCATGTGTTGGACTGCTCTGTGTATTGCATGATATTTACTATCTCCATTACCTGCCTACAAAATGCTACCAACCCCACCAGTTCTTATAATGACTAAAAATACCTCAGTAGTCCTCAAAAGCCCCAGAGGGCAGTCCTTCCTCTGGCTGATCACCATCGGCACCTGATGATCTTTACGGTCTATTTCATCTCCGAGAAGTGTTATTTTCCTCCCTGTTTTATGCATTTTCACTGTACAGGAGAATACGCTGGGGGAAAAGAATGCATTATGCTTTGGAAGGTTTGTGAAGTGCCATTCATTTTCATGCTTTGGACCCACCATCACTGCCTGCCACCTGGAAGATTTCTTTGATCTCACCAAACACAGGTGACTCCTCCTCTGGTCTACCCTAGACCCAGCGTATTCCTTTAGTATAGCATCTTCCATATTGCGGTCATTACCTGAATCGATCCTCTCCCTCTACCTCAGGCTAGGAGCTCGTTGAGAACACAGACTGTGCCTTATTTATTCTCTGCCTCTAGTAAACCGCGTAATTCTGGCATATCATAGGCTCTTTACGTTGCCAAATGAATAAATGGATGAGAGGCTAGCTAAGTTGAATCTTTTGCATTTTGCACATGAACATTTTCTCTGCAGAGGGATTTTCATTACATTTTCAGCTTAATGAGCAGAAATGGAGAGCTCACAGTTTAAATCAGGCTGATGATAAGAATAAGACAACACAAATAATAATAAGGAACATTAAGTAATCTTCGTAGTATCAGAATAAATATTATTGCCTAATATCTTACTCTGTGCCAAGCACTGTTTAAGCACTTCGTTTACCTTCTTTCATTTAATTTTCACAGCAGGGCTGGGATGAGAGTAAGGCAAGTGAGGCCCTTGGGATACAGAATTTAAGGAGGCTTCACTCCTACCATTGACCAGAAATTTGCATGACTCCAAGAGTGAGTCCTTGCCTCCCCCTAGTCCCAGCCCTGCCCTACAGTAACCATCTTAAATGCTTTCATTCTTATTTTATACGTGAAAAAAGTTAAGTTCAGAGAGTTAAAGTAACTTGACCATCCAAATAGGTGGTGATGGAGCCGGAATCAAAGCTAAGCCTATCCAATGCTAGGGAAGCAACTGCTTTTACCAGGTGCCTGGCTGGGGACTGGCTGGTATTGGTTCTCACTGGATGAGAAAACATGTATAAATGTTTTAGCAATTCAGTATTGCCGTTAAAACCCAAGTCCATGGTCAACTCATAGCCTTGAATGGGATACACCTACAAAACTATCAGCATACCAGGAATTGGGAAAAACAAACAAATAAATTGTGCTTGTTTGTTTTTTGACCCAGATAGTTTGAGAAGCATTGTATTAGGCAATGGGGGGATATATATATATATATATATATATATATATATATATATATATATATTATATATATATATATATATATATAATATTTTATTTCTTTGTAGTTACAAGATGAGATGCCAAAAAAGGGTATTGTGGATGGTTATGCATGGAGTTGAAATTCCTTCATTTCCATGGTGATAGTATTTCATGATGTGAATATCTTCCTTTTCTTCTTGATGTGTATTTGGGTTGGATGCTTTTTACTTATGTTAGATGATCAAATGCCTTTTATCTCTCATTCTATTAATATGGTGTAGCACATTTATTGGTTTGTGTATGTTGAAATACCTTGGCAACCCAGGGATAAGTCCCACTTGATCATGGTTACGAGTCTTTTAATCAATGTGCTGTTGAGTATTGTTTGCTAGTATTTCCTTGAGAATTTTTGAATCTATATTTAGTAGGGATGTTGGCCTATAGTTTTCTTTTTCTTGTAGTATCCTGATCTGGCTTTGGTATCAAAGTAATACTGGCCTTGTAAAATAACTTTGGGAGTTTTTCCTCCTCTTCAGTATGTTGGAAGAATCTGAGAAGGGCTGGCATTAATTATCTTGGAAATGTTTTGGAGAATTAACCCATGAAACCATCCGGTCCTAGAATTTTCTTTGTTCAGAGGTTTTTAATTACTGATTCAATCTTCTTAGTCTTTATTGGTTTGTTCAGATTTTCTATTTATTCATGATTCAGTCTTGGTTGGTTGTAGGTTTTAAAGAATTTATTCATTTCCAGTTTTTCCCTTGTAATTGATTTCTGGTTTCATACCGTTGTGGTTAGAAAAGATGCTTGATATAATTTTAACCTTCCTAAATTTTTATGACTTCTTTTATGGCTGAACATATGATCTAGCCTGCAGAATATCCCTGTGCACTTGAGGAGAATGTGTATTCTGCTGCTGTTGGATGGAATGTTCTGTATCTCTTTGTTAGGCTCATATGGTCTACTGTGTAGTTTAAGTCCAATGTTTATTATTGATTTTCTGACTGGTGGATCGATCCATTGTTGAAAGTGGGGTATTGAAGTCCCCTACTCTATTGTATGGCTGTGCATTTCTCCCTTCAGATCTATTAATATTTGCTTCATACATTTATATGCTCCAAGGTTGGGTGGAAATTCTTAAGATTGTATGCCTTCTTCTTCTTCTTCTTTTTTTTTTTTTTGTTAATCCTCACCTGAGGATATTTTTCCATTGATTGTTAGGGAGAGTGGAAGAGAGAGGGAAAGACAGAGAGAAACACTGATGTGAGAGAAACACATTGATTGGTTGCCTCCTGCCTGAGCCCTGACCAGGACCTGGGCTGTGGAGGAGCCTGCAACCAAGGTATGTGCCCTTGACTAGAATCAAACCCTTTGGGTCAATGCTTTATCCGCTGAGCCAAACTAGCTAGGGTGTATGCCTTCTCTTGATTCTGCAAAGCCTGACTGGCTGCTGACAGCCTGATATTTGTTTTCTGCAGGTTGGTACTGAATACTCAAATTTGTACACTTTTCCCCAGTCCCACAGCATGGGGCCAGCTTTCTGTATATGCTTGTTAGCCATCTGGAAAGGCTAACTCTTATGCACACAGGGAGCTGGCCATGTGGTGAAGGCCCAAGTGTTGGAGGCACCTGTGGGTTAATTGGGGGATCCACAGGAGAGAGGGGCACAGCAGCTCATGGGTGGGCTTCCTGATGAAGTCCATGAAGCATTTAGGTCCTCATCCCTTACATGCCCTCTGAGAGCCCTGGCTGCTATTCCCCAACTGCCCTCTGCTCCCCTCCCCTCAAGTCATGCAGCACACTTCAGTATTCTGGGTGGGGCAAGGGAGAGGTAGTCTCTTTGGTGACATCCCGCACAGCCTAGGAAGGTGGGCAATCACTCACACACTTCTACTTTAGCCTATGGGAGAAATATCATAGCCGAGGTCTCTCGGCATGAGCTGTGCCAGCTTAGGGATGGGTGGCATGGGTAAGCAAAACTGTCCCCCTGACCCTCCTCAGGGTATCTGATCGCAGATATTTTTGCTCCGACAGTGTATGAAGCTTCTGTGCTGGACCCCTGCACTTCCACAACAGTACTCTCACCCCTGCTGCTTGTTTACATTGGTGTTCTTTGGGGGAGAAGATGATAAAAACTTTCTTTTTGCTGTATTGCTGATATCACCCCTAAAAACATTTAAAAAGATTTCCATGAACAGAATTTTTAAATTTTAGGGTAGTCAAATTGATCCATCTTATCATAGAGTTAACATTGCATTGTCTTGTTTAAGAAATTATTATCTATAATAAGGCAAGTATATTTCCTTTTATATTTTCTTCCAAAAATTTTACAATTTGTTGTTATTGTTGTTGGCATTGGATCCAAAGGGAGTTGGTATTGGTGTATGGTGTGAGGTAGCAATGCCATTTAATTCTTCCATGTGAAAATCTATTTCAGACCTATTTCCTCTCCTTTCCACTCTGGTCTTCCACACCTGCTTTGCTGTATGTGAAAATTCCCTGGATATGTGGGTCTGTTTGTGTGCTCTCCAGTGAGCTCCCCTGTGGGTCTTATTTTCTAAATAAGATTAGAATCAAGATGATGAAATGCTAGTAGCTGGTGCAAAAGGGGAATTTACAGTGACTAAGATTTGATCGGGCATTGTACTGGGCAATTTACATGCATTTTGTTGTTTAATCCTGGCAATGCTCCCTGAATTATACATCCTTATCCATACATCACGTCAGAGGACATGAAAACTCAGGGAGATGGTGTGATCTACTTAATCTCTATCAGTTAGGAAGTGGTAGAGGCTAGGATATGAATCCAAATTTTGTGGGTTTTTAAAATTATACTCCTCCACAAAATCATCCAAATTGAATTAATTCACTACTTTGAGAATTGGAGCAGGAGTAAGATCAATGTAAGAATAATTCTATCATCTAATTTATCTTTTCATGTAGTTGGAAAGCAGATTTTGGAACACAGAGCGAAGATGGAATGTGTAAGCATCTGGAGGCTCGTCCTTGGCATTCAGAAATGGGCTTTAGGCCACAGGCTCCTTCTGCCACCTACCAGCTGGTGGGGTTAGGTAGTCACATGCCACCAGGTCTTATCCTCATTGGCCAAAGAAATAAGTAAGGTGGAGCCCAAGGCATCATGCAGGAGTGAAAAAGATTGCAATTCAGTTCTGGAACCATTTACTTGTTGTGCATCTTGCAAATGTACTTTCCCTCTCTAAGCCTTAAATCCCACATCTGTGCAAAGGGAAAGAAACCCTACCTTGGATGGCTATTATCAGAACTGGAACTACCTATTAAATGCCTAGCACAGTGGTCAGCAATCATAGATTATAGCTCTTTCCTCCCTCTTGCCTCTTCCTGGGCCACTTCTCACTTCCACGAATTTCCCAGAGATACTTTCTCCTGTAAGAATATTTGTCACACACACACACACACACACACACACACACACACACACACACATGCACCAGGCATTTATGGTCTTCTCAGGATATCCTCAAATGAGAAGCCATCCCTTGCAGGACAGGAAGGAGATGGCAGCTCCTTAGGATGAGCCTTAAATGAATCACATTTGCTTTCAAACCTTCCATCTTTACTATTTCAGAGGGAGATTGAGGTATAAGATACCAGAGGGAAATAGGGTATCGGGGGTCCATTAATCCAGCCAACTTCTTATGTTGAAAGGGAAAATCCAGAGAAAGCAATGGACATGTCCAGGGCCACATGGTAACCTGTGATAGACTTCTTACCTGCCTTCTGCTACTGCTACCACAAACCATCACTCAACATTCTACTAAAAATTTGATAATTGCCTTCTGATAGGAATCAGGGACCTACAATCACGTGGGAAGATAGGACCTCATACAATATAAATATGAAGAAACATGGAAGCATGACTTACAAACTGAGCAAAACAACTCCCTATTTTCTAAAAAGGATTTCTATATTGAGCAACTTAGGATGTGCCATTTGGTGGATGGAGAAGGCATTATATGTCAATAACATTCAAATAACTAGAAACTGCATACCAATAGAGCTGATGCCATCCCTAAGCTGAGTAGTCATGTTAAAGACCAAAGGCTTATGATACATATTCATAGCACAAACCTTCCTGAAGCCCTTCATAGCAACCAAGCACATTTTTTGAGTGAGCTGCTGTTTACTAATAACTTGTGGGGAAGCCTCACTAGCATGGTGGCAAAGTAAATAGGAGAAAAGCTTAATAAAGTTTTTATCATATAAAGAATTGGTACCTGGTCAGGAAAACCAGCAAAGAGTATGTTCCCAAAAATTAATGGAAAAAAATAAGACAATGGCCAATCCTATCTAATAAAAGAGTAATATGCAAATTAGGCATCACTCCATGACAAATATGGCTTTCCCCATAGCCACAAAATGGCCTCCCCATAGCCACAAGATGGCCTCCCCCAAGGACACAAGATGGTGGCACCCAGTCCAGGTCAGTCCTGCCACTGAAGTGATCAGGCCTGTTAGCCAGGCAGGTGGTGGGGAAGGCGGGGGGCCTGAGGGGCAGAACAGGTGATCAGAGGGGGCTGAGGTTCCCTGGCAAGGCCAGAGGCCTTCACCAGAGGCCTCAGGCATGGGCAAGGGTGGAGCCAGTGATCAGAAGGGGCAGGGCCAGAGCTGGTGTTTGGAGGGCTATGAGGGTGCTCTACCCAGGCATAAGTCCTGGGCCAGAGGTATCAGGCCTGGGCAGGGGTAAGGCTGGAGATTGCAGGGGCCTGGGCTCAGCAGAGCCAGCGATTGGAGGGGTCTGGGGGTCCACTGCCCAGACCTGCAGCCTTGGCCAGAGGCTGCCAGTGGGGCAAGGGCAGAGCTGGCGATGGCAGGGGGTAGGATCAGAGCCCGTGATAGCAAAAACCTGGGATCTGTGAAGCCAGTGATCAGAGGGGTTTGGGGGTCCCCTGCCCAGGCCTGCAGCCTCGGCCAGAGGTTACAGGCCTGGGTAGGGGTGGAGCTTGGATTGGAGGGGTAGGGGTGAAGCCAGCGATTGGAGTGAACTACAGAGGAAACACCTTTTCTTACAGCTCATTGGCTAAGCTCCCTGCATGCCACTGGTAATATTCTTAGTAACTATGGTAATAAGAATCCATAAAGGCAATCTAGGGTTTTCCCACCACACTCCTGGAGAAACAAAATGAAGGTTCACTGCTGGAGGGCTAAGAAATGTCATATCCTACCATAGCCAGCTTGACTCAGTGCATAATGCCTCAGCCTGCTGACTGCAGGGTCTGGGTTCGATTCTGACCAAGGGCATGTCCCTAGGTTGCAGGCTCCTCCCTGGCCGGGGCCCAGGTCAGGGCATATGCAGGAGGCAACCAATCAAAGTGTTCCTCTAACTCTGATGTTTCTTTCTGTTTTTTCCTTCTCTTCCACATTCTCTAAAAATCAATGGAAACATATCCTCAGGTGAGGATAAAAAAGAAAGAAAGAAATGTCATATCCGATGAAAGACACATCTTGAAAATGCCTAAAGAAAGTTGTCATTTCTTCATGGTGAAGGGACTGGAGTCCATGTTGATGAAAACACCTTGGTGGCTATGGTGACTGGCAGTGGCTGCAGCAGCAGGGTGATGGGGCTGGTGGCTTCCCCTGATTAGCCTGGTCACCTCCCACAAAGGGAGGTCAGACTGTGGCTTAGGCCCACTCCTCAAGGGGATCAGGGAGTGGGCCTAAGCTGTCAATAGGACACTCCCTGAGGGCTCCCAATATGTGAGAGGGGGCAGGCTGAGCTGAGGACCCTTTCTTCCCCACAGTGCACGAATTTCATGCACCGGGCCCCTAGTAAACATATAAAAGTGTATTTAAATGTTTCCAATCAATATGTGAAAATCTAGGAAAATAATCACTCTTGGAAAAATTGAAGCAACATCAATATGCTTCACACAATAAATAAAAATAGAAATATTACTTAAATTGGCAAGAGTGTAGTGAGATGGCTATTTATACATATACACTATAATTAACAATTAAAATTGGTAAAACTTTCAGGGAAGCAATTTGGAACTAAGTTTCAAATGATCAATTAGTTCAAATTTGTTGAGCCAGAATCATAATTTCATTTCATTTGTATATCTTAGGAAAATAAATAGTTATGGACCAGAAAGCTCATTCCAATATTTTTTCTTTTTCCTTTTACAAATATTTTTTAAATATAGAAAAATTCAAAGAATATGAGATGCAATAATGTACTCATCACAAAAACATTAAAGAAGTGTTGAAAAATAAAAAGAAGTGGTTTAATGAGGTGGTATGGATTCTGTGTACTCTTTTAATTTTAAAATTTCTATCTTTGCTATACTCACCTTTTGTATAATAAAATAAGATCTAGCATGAGTTCATTAATTCTTTTTATTCCTTCACACTTGGGACTGTGGTCAAGAGTCCTCGGGAGATCTAGGTTGAAACATTGGCCCCTTCGGTCCCAGTGTGCCCTTAGCAAGACTTTACCTCTCCAGTTCTCACATCCATAGCTGCAATGTACCAGTAATTATACTGGAGTTGAAGGATTGCTATGAGGTTTGGCCAAGGTCACCTGTGGAAAGCCCCTTGTGCCTACCAGTGACTTCATGAGAAGGTCTTTCCTCCCATCCTCCAGTGTAAGTCCAGGTGGGATAGGGAATGAGACTACTTTGGGTTCTCTCATGGAGATGGGGGGTTAGGGGAGGGGGTTTTTGTGACAGCTGAAGGGCTTCCAGCTTGGATTCCAGAGCGGCTCTATCTAGATGAAGAGACACTCTTCTTGTTAACATCGCCTCCATTGAGGATGCACGCCTTGAGAACTCAAGAGCTTGGGCTATGTGTTGCTCTGTTCCAAGGGAATTTCCTCGGGACTAGGCAGGGCGCCTTTTTCATTTCTCAGACACCTCTGCCACTGCCTTTCATCTCAGGCCCCAGGAGAAGAGAGTTTGATTGGACCTGTCAGCATCTCTAAGGAGGCCACTTAAGAGTCATTTGAAGAATTCCCACACCCAAGAGTATCTCAGTGCAGCTGGGAAGATCCAAGCAACCTTGAATTACAGGTCCATGTCTGGCCCAAGACTGCTGGCTTTCTTTCTGTGTGTGTGTGGTTTTTTTTTAAATATATATTTTTTGTTGATTTCAGAGAGAAAGGGAGAGGGAGAGAGAGATAGAAACATCAATGATGAGAGAGAAAATCATTGATTGGCTGCCTCTGCACACTTCACACTGGGGATCGAGCCCACAACCTGGAATGTGCCCTGACTGGGAGTCAAACCATGACCTCCTGGTTCATAGGTCGACACTCAACCACTGAGCCACATCAGTCAGGCAAGACTGCTGGGTTTCTCATGAAGAGAGCCTGGTCTGTGTGGGATTGTCCAGGGTTCTCCATGGATGAGTTAGTGGTTTTGCAACTCATCACAGTAATAGAAAAATTCCACACACACTAATCAGACAGGGAGTTCTTTTCTGCATGAAAATGTATTGTCATTGGTTATAATATTGATAAACATATAAGGTACAGAAAATAATATCAAATAACAAACTTATTCTGCTCTAGGCATCTTGCTAGAAGCATCACTAACCTTGCATCTAACCTTCTACAAGGTGTATATCACCTTCTTACAAAATAAGAATTATCATTCCTCATCGGTTTAGAGATGAGTGAGGAAGCCGAGGTTCCCAGAGGCTGAATGGCTTGCATTCCAGGGGCCACTGGATGGAGGAGGCTTGGTTAAAATGTGCTTTTCAAATCCTGTGCTTTTAAGACACCACTCTAACTGCCTCTCAGTAAACATGAAGATAGTTTGAATGGGGAGAAACATGGGCAGTCACTAATAGAAAGAGCCAAGAAATGGGGGGAAAAAGGCCAATTTCCTCAGGCTGATGTTGAGTTAAAAGGTTCTCGCTGGTATGAGCCACAGTGAAACCGGCACCAATTAGAGTCAAGTGTAATGAAAAATAAATACAGCTGAGCTGTTAGACTAGCTGCTACGGTCCAGCATCTGTCAGCACTTCTATTATACACTGCGTTTTTCAAGGAATTATAAGGGCTGTAAAAATGTGTGCTATGGTGGGACTTGGCAGGGAAAAAAAAGTTTCCATTTGAAAAGCTTTTCAAACATATTTTCTAAAGTTTCCAAAAATTAGGTTTGACACTTTAGTCATGAAGTTAGCAACCATTTAAATAGCCTGACACCTTTTAATCAACCGCTGGAGTGAGAACGGAGGCAGGGGCAGGACACACACCTCTGTGGGGCTTCTGCCTCCCAGCTTGCCCCCTGACAGTGTTGTTGATCTCTACAGCAGCCGGAAGAGCAGCAACAGGCGCCATGTCCCAGGGGACGGAGGAGGGAGGAGGAAGGAGGCTACCGAGGCCCAGCGAAGACCCTGGTTGCTGATGCCGGGGAGACATTGCATGTGATGCACCAGGATGTCATCAGAAACTCAGTCCAGGCCAGAGCTCAGCTTCACTGAAATGATCTCCAAGCCATCGGGAAGAGGTTGTGAGGAAGAGGTTGGAGCTGAGGAGGTGGGGTCCCAGGAGGCTTGAGAGAAAGTAGCAGCTACATAATCTGGTTGTAGTGAAAGGAGAGTCAGAAGGTCTTGTTTTGGTTTGAAGTGATTAGAAGAACTCTGGACTTTCAGAGAGGAAGCCACTGTGCTGTGGTCTAAATATTTGTGTTTCCTCTGAAATTCGTAATTTGAAATCCTAACTCCCAAAGGTGATGGGATTAGCAGGCAGGGCCTTTACAAGGTAATTATTTCCTGAGGGTGGAGCACTTGTGAATGGGATTAATACTATTATGAGAAACCCCACAGAGCTCCACCGCC
The DNA here is from genome assembly GCA_004026665.1 of Murina feae. NCBI lineage: Eukaryota > Metazoa > Chordata > Mammalia > Chiroptera > Vespertilionidae > Murina > Murina feae. Next base: position 18,596 of record PVJC01005043.1, read on the forward strand.
CCTTCCACCCTGAAAGGAGGCAACCAGAAGTCTATGACCCAGAAGAGGACCTTCAGCTGATCTGTGAGCAACTTGACCTTGGATTTCCAGCCTCCAAAACTGTGAGCATTAAATTCCTGTTGTTTGTAAGTCACCTGGCCTGTTGTATGTTGTTACAGCAGCACAAATGGTGTGGCCTTCAGCTCTGCCACCAATCCTGTTTTTGACAATGTGCAGAGGGTCTTAATTAATATGATTCTGAATGTAAGCTGTAGCACCTACACAGGTCACAGATTTGTGGGATAAGGAGATAATGTGTGTAGAAGTACTCTGTAAACTTTAAAGAGCTATTCAAATATCACGAATGATAATCATAACAAATCACCTGCTGATTCTTTCCTACCGAACCTCTCCTAATAGCAGGCACTATGAAGGGGAAAAACAACCATAAGGCAGGTAGTCCACACACAGAAGCCAACAGAGCAGCTGGACCAAAGGCCATATTGACAAATGCCTGTACCCAAAGCAGAGGGGTGACAGTTAGGGGGAATCAGTGGGCTGAAAATAAGCAGCTTGCCCCAGAATTTCCCCAGGAATGTTGTGGGGAAAGAGCTAAATTCCATCCAGGTGCCTCACTTCCCCAGGATTCCATCATTGCCCATCCAGATGGCCATGCAGGGCTGACGTCATACAAAGTAGAAACCAGGAGTCTGGAGCTACTGCATCTTCCTGTGTCCCATTTTCCAGTGGGGTCTTCAGAACCATCTAGCAATTACTTAATTTGGGGGATTGCTTCCTTTACCTCCCCTCAAAGAGTGTTCGCACATTTATCTCTCTCGTCAAGCTCCTTATCTTTCTCCAACCCTTCACTCTAAAAAAACAATTCTTGCTCACAGCAAATTATGAAGCAAGATCAGCCCATCATGAGCCGTAGAAATAACCACTGAAAGTGCAGTGGCCGCATGTCCTGAGGACCCAGCACAAGGGAGGCAGTTAGAATACAGCATCGCAGTCATAGTCAAAGGAGAACAGAGTGGCCAGTTGCAGCGCTGATGCCGGAGAACCTGGCACCTCTGCCTGCTGGCTGCTCAGGGGAGCTCCTGAAGCTGTCATACATCGGCTCACCTACGCCATCAGTCATGTCGTCAAACCGCTCCCCAGCGTCGCTGTCAGCTGCGCACAATCCCCATGACAGACACAGTAGCTAAATGTGAAAACCAATAAGCCGGTGGCTCACCAATGCACAGGAGGACAAGCAGAGGTTTGTTATCTGCCTTCTCAACATGTTTTCCCTCTGTGAAATGTTTGGTTGGGTGTCCTTAAGAAGTGCTTTCTGGATTCACATACAAGCTACCATCTGATGTGTAGAGTAGACTTTGGGGGGAATTGATTTTTTTTCCCCACGTATTCATTCTGAATGGTTGAAATGTGCACTTACACAGTCTTTTAGGCCTATTTGAGTGATGCTTAGGATATTGTAATTGTGTGCCAATCCTAGATTTGTTTCTTTCTTTAGTGTTGCCCTGGCTGTGTAATAAACACTATATCTAGCTTACCTAGCAAAAGCTTGAAACTATGCTAGTATGAACTTCTAAATAGACTTAGTTTTTTTTTTTTTTTTTTGCACATAACCTTGTACAACTTGTGACAGAGGTCAGCCACATAAAATATATATTTGGGCTCTTGCATTATAGAATTTTTCTTTTTCTGAATATCTTGACATTACAGCTCACAAATAACAAACGAACACTAGTGTTGCAGATCTGTTTTCAGAAATCTTTTAAGCTAAAATCACATGCAAGAATTGGCTTTGCAGCTCCTAATTTTGATACCTTTTGGATCTGTCTAAAAGCAGCAAACCAGTGAGTCCTGCACTTTGGACATTTAGTTTTATCTTTGGCTAAACACCACCTGGTGTACTCATTTATCCCGCCTCATATGTGACGCACTGCAGAGTTGGTATAATTTTATGATATTTATTTCCCTTTGTATTTATTTTCAGCATCTAAATAAATTGCTGCATTGTGCTTTAAAACATTCCTGCTCTATTTCTATTCAAGTTATTCATTAAGAAAATTGCCATCATTAACCATAATCTCCTTCATCTTCCCATCTTCTCGCCACAGATTTATCTATACCCCTTCTCAGTATCATTTTTTCTAGCCCCTAAATATGGGGCCCCTTCTTCTCCTGTGTAAGGACATCTCCCCCTAACCTTTGACTTAGTTTTCGCATTATATTGGGTTTATTAACTTTCCATCCTGCGCACTTGTGTCTTCAATCCTCACCGTATTGCTCTCTTCTCAGATTATCAACATGCTCAAGCCTCTTCTAGACTAAAACATCACCTTCTTTGATTTATATTCCACTTAGTCCCCATGTCATCTCTCTTCCTTCCCTCTTACCCAAACTTCTTGAGAGACATTCTGTTCTCTCTCCTTTCCTACCTTCCATTCGCTACTCAACCCTTTTCAATTCAGCCTCTAGTCACTTTCCTTTAACAAAATTCATTTTACTAAGGTTCCTAGTCATGCACTTTTGGCCAAATTCCATGGACATGATCCAGTCCTTCTTCACTTACAAAATAGAGAGATTAATATTCATTTCATAAGGCTGTTTTAAGAATTCATGTGTAAGTATTTAATAAATGGTTTTCCTTTTCTCCCTCTTCCTCCCCCTTGTTGTTGGTATTGTCACTCATATCATTACATCAGAGCCTTCCAGTTGTATTTGACACCATCAACCATTTCATTTTTGGGGAAACTCTTAAATTTGATGACATTGTATTGTCTTAGTGCCCCTTGTCCTTGACTATTCTTCCTTCCTCACCCCCAACAGGCTTGGCTTGTCTGTCTTTTTCTTCCCTCAACCAATCCATGTTCCCCAGGAATCTATCTTTGGTCCTTTTCTCACCTTACTCTTCATGCTTTTCCTGGTCAAACTCCTACATCTTATGCTGTCCATTGTCATTGACATGTTGATGAACCCTAAATATTTATTTTTTTAAATTTGTTTTTATTGAGTTTAGAGAGAAAGAGAGGGAGAGAGAGAGATAGAAACATTATCTATCAGCTGCCTCCTGGATGTCCCCTTCTGGGGATTGAGCCCACAACCCAAACATGTGCCCTGACCAGGAATCCAACAGGTGACCTCTTGGTGCATGGATCGACACTCAGCCACTGAGCAACACTGGCCGGCAACCTGATCCTTTTCATCCAACCTGACCCTGGGCCTATGCTGCAGAGCCTGGCACAGCTGAGAGTCTCAAAACCTGGCTGGCTTCATGAAAGCCTCAGCCAACTCCCTCCATCTGTAGTAAAGCCTGGGGCAGAGCAGCCTTGACTTGGGCAGGACAGTGTGTGTGTGTGTGTGTGTGTGTGTGTGTGTGTGTGTGTGAAAGCTCTAGGCTCTGCCGCCTTCTGTTGGCAAAGTGGGGCCTTGGGCACAGCTGCCAGATGGCAGGTGGCCACCTGGAGAGAAAGGAAAGAATGAAGGAGAGGGAGCTGAGGAGGAGCTGGAGCTGGGGCCGGGGCCAGAGGCGATGAAGACTTTCTCAGGGGCGTGGAGGCCTTGGGCCCTATCTGTCAGAAACCATTGCAGGGGCGCACTGGGATTTAAACAACTGAGACATGAACATGGACGTTTGTTTCCAAGTTCAGTTCACAAGGAAAATATCTTACATGCTTAGCTTTCAAATTCCCATAAATGTGGGCAGAATGTTGGCACGTGAAAATGCCACATCCCTAAATAAGACAGAGGACAAACATGGAAGGGCTTGGATTCTGCATTTAGACAGATCTAGGTTCAAGTTTTGGCTCCTCTTGCTGACTGTCTGACTTTGGTTAAGTGATTTAACTTTTCTGAGCCTCCGTCAGTGTAAACATGTGACAACAGTTGCTGCAGAGAATTCGACACTCAATCCCACACGCAGTACGAGTTTCGGAAGTCCCTGGCACCACCTGAGGTGTTAACGTGCCCAGATGACTCAGACATACCCTTGCCCTCAAGGGCCTCAGCGAACAGGGGAGGAGACTGGCACGCTTAGCAGAGAGGTGCCAGCTTGGATGGATGTGGCAAAACTAGAAGTCAAGCGTCTGTCCAGGCTGCTGGCTTGGGAACCAGGAAGATGGTGGGAAGATGGTGAGAACCAGGCTTGGAGCAGAGACTATGTAAATCCAGCTCTGGCCACATAGCGTGGAGGTCCACGTGGAGGTGCTGGATAGGAACCCAGGGGAGAGCACGTGGGCACCGAGAGCAGCATTGGCGTTAGAGAGACATATTTGGAGTCTTCGGGACACACACGTTCAGTGAGGCCCCAAAATGGATGATAATGTGCAGAAAAAGCATATTCAAGAAGATAACGTGACTCCCCCCAAACACCACCATCTAAACAGGGGCCAATCTTGGTCATGTGATGCTTTTCAGAATACATCTTGGAGTGCTGCTGTGCAAGCCACAATCTTCCCAGGTCCTCTCACTGCACCAGCAGGCTGGTCACATCACCTGCTGTCCAGGGCCAGCCCGGGAAGGCTGTCGTCCACCGGGCGCTGGAGCCGCCCCCCTCCCCAGAGTCCTGGCCACGTGGTGAGAAGCTCCAGCCCCTGTTAGGGCAGAGGGGTGCCATTGCTTGCGAAAAGTTCCCTTTTGGCATTCAAAGGCAGATCTTATTAAGACGTTGATTGGACGTGACCACTGAAAAAAGTGCCAGGACTTTTTTTCTAGAGCCACTGGTGCATTTGAAAGCCTTCAAAAGCAGTTTCAATGCTTGGCCCCACCCTAGAGCCACACCCAGGGTGGCACTCTGAGGGCAGACCCACCCTGAGCCTGATAAATGGGCCAAGGCTGACAGCAGCCTCCGTCACTCCCAAATGGGGCTCAGTTTAAAGTTCAAGTAATAACTGGATGGTGACTGTTTGTCTCTGACCAACACTCAGCACAAAAAGAGGTTGCACTTTTTTCCCTAAAAGGCAGCCAGTGTGGACAAATATTAGCTCTTGGAAATAAAGGGGGAAGTTATTCATTCACTCAGCAGCATTTCCAAGCCATCAATCTTCTGGGGATTTCTATTGCTTTACACATCAAGGTTGTTTATTTGGAGCAATTTCTGAGAGAATAAAAGTACCTTTGGCCTTTATCTGCTGTCATCAAAGCATCCATTAGGGGGCTGGAGCCATGTGAGGCTCAAGGGATTATTCAGAGAGGTTTTCTCAACCACACAGGAATGCCCCTCTCCTTCCTCCCGGTGTGGCCGGCAGTTTCAGCTGTAATCTGGAAGGTTGGGTTTATCATCAGGTGGAGACCATTTGAACAGAGGTTTGTTCAAGGCAGACCTACAGATAAAAGCACGGGAATGGCCTGGAGCCAAGGCCTGCTGCCTGGAGAAACTGGGGTGTCTGACAGCCAGTAGGCCTTGGTGTGTCTGTGGAGTCCCAGGGTGTCATCTGCCAGCTGGGGGCGCCCCAAGGGAAGCAGGGAAGGGCTGACTATTTCCCACCTGCCCCAGGGTGAATATCGGCTCCCCTCCGAAAGCTGGAAGTGGGATGAGAAAGAATTGGAAGTATGTGACCCTGTGGGTGAATGTGCACACACACACACACATACACCCTCAGCACGTGTACTCTGTTTGGAACCCCTCCCTTTCTCCTCCCTCCCTCTGCTCTTCCCTAAACTGTGCTCCCCTCCATCTTCCAGTGCAAACTCACGGTTCAGACCTCAGAGACCAGCCCCACCAATGTCAGGTGTGGACAGCACGGAATGGCAACAAGACCCCCTTTCTGTGGGTGCCCTTGGCTAGACCTGGCCCTATTTCCCCAGAGGACTGGGAAACTAGGGCTGGGAACCCTCTGCTGGCAGGACAGTGAAGAGTGATGGGCCTGCTTGCCCAGCCTGGGTGTAGGGACGTGCTCCCCATGGCCTCCTCTCAAGCTTTGCTCTCAGTGTTCTGCTGTGTCAGCTGAGTGCTGAGGCTCCCAGAAAAGCCAGGTCAGCAGAAATCTGCACAGGATTGCACGTGCACGCACACACACACGCATACACACCACCCCATAGAGACACTCACATACACATCATAGAGACAGACAAGCACACACAGTATGGAGAGGTATACATGCACCTAATACACAAACACCATGCATACCACACCACACACCACACCATACATAACATAGGGATACACAGACAACACAGCAACCTCTGCATATACCTCAGGGACATCTACACACCTATATTTATATCTATGTATCCACATACCACAGACATTTACACAGCCACTTACACCACAGGGACAAGCTACACAGTCACATGCTATAGAGAATATCACACATTCACATGCTGCACAAAGATATACACACAGACACACACACCACACATGCACCACTAAGATATCTACACACATATCTCAGAGATACCTACATACACCAAACACAACACAAGGATGTCTATACACACACACACACACACACACACACACTTGTTGCAAAGAGAAAACATGCCAAACCTGTACACATAAACATGAATAGTCTCACACAGAGCTTGGCATCCCCTGGGCTCCCACGAATGGACATGTCATGTGTGCACACTTGCACACACCCAGATAGAATAGCCCCAGAGAGCCCCCAAGCCAGGTTGTGTTAGAAGCATCTCTAGAATGGCCCAGACCCGGAAGAGAGAAGGGGCAGGTCTGTGCAGGGGAAGGTAGCTGGCGTTGGGGTAGGACCTCTCTAGGGCTTGGAGATAGCTAGGACACCAGAGCAGCAGGCCCCAGGTCAGAAGGGGATACCCCTCCCATGATGTCCTGGCAATGACACTGAGTCCAGACAGGAAGGAGAGCCACAAGCCCGGCAGGTGGGCCTCAGCTCAGGCCCTGGGGCTGACTTTCTTTGTGGCCTCAAGCAAGAATCTCCCTGTTATGAGCCTCAGAGTCCAGGTTGGTTGGTTCATGGAGCTGATGTGAAAAACAGAGATGGAGGCAGGACTGGGTAGTGGTGCCCACCCACCTATGAAGGCCAGGCTCTGCAGTGGGTGCTGGCAGCTGGTGAGGTCCCTGCACCCAACGTTTCACACAGTGCATGCTCAGTGTATGTGCGCAGCAAAGGCTTGCTGAATTGGTGAACTGAGTGGCAACTTCTGGTCTAGTCATTAGCTGGAAATTCTGTACACAAAGGAAGTGTCCCAAGAAAGTTAAAGTTGGTGCTGTGTGTCATGGGAGAGACATAGAAAGAAAAGGTGACAGAGCTCCAAGGAAGGGAGGTCACCCCCTATAGAAAGCCTCCTGGAAGAAACTGCACTGGGGAAGGGTCATGAGGGTTGGATGGGCATCTTGCTTTCTACCTTCCACCTGGGGAGCTGTGGCTACTCCATTTCTGGACCTTCGGACCCAGTCATTGTCAGGTGCAGAGATTGGTAGAGTGGCCCTATAAACTTGATTGGCTCATTCCATTTTCCCTTGGCCAATAGGCTTAGCTCCCAGGAACTGGATGCTTCTTCTTATCACCATTTTATCCCCAAATAGAGTGGGCAGGTGCCTCTTGGAAGCCCACACTCTGTTGTGCACACAGCACCAAGACAGCCCACATCACACTGTATTATGATCATTCATTTGCATATGTGCCTGTTTTCCTCTCTAGCCTATGAGCTCCTTGTGGCCAGTGATCGGTCATCTTCATTTCTCTTGGTGCCTGGCCAACAGGACACAATAGGTCTCCAGGAGGACTTGCTAAAGGTTGAAGGAGGGAGCGAGGCATGTGCACCAGCTGGAAGGTGGTGGCCCTGGGCCTCCTGGATGAATGGCTCCGTTTCCACATGCTCTATTCTCACCCTCACTGGCTCCTGCACATGGAGGTGGGGGCAGGGATGAGACCTGAATTGCAGTTGGTCGGGGAAGTTGAGTTTGGGGAAGCAACTTCATATCCAGATGTGCACACCACTGACCACAAAGAGGGGCTGTGCTCTTCTTTTGCTGAGGGTTGAAAGCAGATATTTCAAAACAAAGCTCAGTCTCACAGCAACATCTCCCTTGGAGAAATGTGTCCGAGTAGATTTTAATTTAAAGAGTAGTTTCCTAAGCAAGATGTATTAGTACCACAAGAAGATTTAATTATTACTCTTATCTTCTTCCCTCCTCCTCCTTACGCTTTTCTGAAAATAGGAGGATTATTCACTGAATGACTGAAGTCAACAGTTCCCTTTAGCTCAGTGTGTACATTTGTCTTGAGCTCTTACCAAAGCAAGTCTGATGCAGCCATGGAACATGCCAGACACTTGGCTCCAAGTCACTGCTATTCTCCTGTTGACTGACAGACGACCTTGGGCACATAGAAAAGGTAGTATCAGGCGACAGGGGAGCAGAGGCCCGTATTTTTCCCAGTTTGTGACTGGGTAGGTGGTGAGAAGTATCCGATGGACCTCAGCTAGGAACTTGACTGCCTGTCAGACTAGCTATGTTCTTCTCTGAAACTCGCTGAACCCATCTTATAATCTGTGATATGGGACATCTAGCATCTAAATGGGCTATGGTGGTGGCGAGCTTTGAAGATATGATATCTGTAATGTCCTTAGCATAGTACTCGGCATATCACAGATGTTGAATAGAGGCTTCTATTATTACTTTATTTGGATGAACAGTAAGTCTTAGAAATTCATATGACATTTGGTTCCTGGGACTTATGAAAAAAATAAAAAAGATCTTTTGAAGAAGCTGGGAGCTATTCTGTCACCATTAAAGTCACCACAGACTTTTATTGTTTCTTTAAAAGATTAAATTCACATTACAGTGGTCTGTTACATAATTTTTAATAAATACACCAACTCGATCAAGTTCAATATTTAAGCCAGACGTAACTTTTCAGATTCTATTTAGACATAATAAGTGTGTGTTCATGCACAAAGGTGTGGGCACGTTTATATGTAACAGGATATACTACACATATATCTATGAATATGTGTAACACTTACATTAGCAACTATAGATGCTGATTGGACTTAGATAATGGTTGTATCCATTTACTTCCTTTGCCCACTATCTGAATGATACCAATCAGGTTGAATATAATATAAAATATGATCTAGAAACATTAATCAATATGCACATACTAGCTAGATATATGTGATTGTGAAAATATTAGTATGTATTTATTCTGGGTAGCAAATGATTTCGGGTGCCCAGGTCTTAGGAGAAGCCACTGTGGGAAACATAACTTAAATACTGGTCCTGATTTCAGCTGCTGGGGGCCAGCACACTTGAGTATTACACAGGGGCAAATTCCAGAGGCCCAGAGCCTACGTCATATCATGCGCATTTTATCCGAAGCAGGGCTGTGCTTTGTCAGAACATGATTAGGTCCTGTAACCCTGAGGGTGAAAACACTTGACCCCGATGGACAACTCTGTGGAGAAACTGGCAATCCACTCAATATGGCTGCAAAGTCACTTCCCTTATCGACTGCATCTCTCTCTCTCTCTCTCTCTCTCTCTCTCTCTCTCTCTCTCTCTCTCTCTCTCTGTAATTCCTGGCCATTTCCTCTTCTTGTCCTGGAGACTGCAAGAGCAGGTCATGACCTTTCTTATATGGAGGCTCAGCCCCGCAGAAACCATAAAGATAACCACCAGCTCTTCAAAGTGTGTCGATCCCTGATAATTCCACAGGGGATTTTCCCAGCACTTACAGGGAAGAGGGTCTGGGGAAGCGGCCATTGCAAGGACCAGCCTCAGGATAAAAAGGCACTTCAGAGTGACACCTCTGTGGAGGCACCTCAGGGAGTAGCTCTGGCGGGGAGACTTCCAGGGCACGAGGCTGGGAGCTGCTTTCTGGGAAGCATATCGTGGAGGAAAGCCTGTTTGGGGGACTGAAGGGCCTTTGCCAAGGTTAACTTTGGTGAGGGAATGATTGGAGTGCAGTGGGGGGCTGAGTCTAATCTGAGAACTCAGTTGGAAGAAATTGCAGCCAATCAGCATTTAAGATAAGATACTGCTACTCGTTATGTATGTATATGTATGTATTTGTATGCGTACATGTCTCCTGTATATCAGTAACAGTTTCTGTCTTGAGCAACTGCTATGTTCTAAACACTTTAATATTTTTTATCTAATTGAATCCTTGCAAAACCCATTATATCAATCTCTCAAACCCATTTTACAGATGTGGGAACTGAGGATTTGAGAGTTTAACTTGCCAAACACAAAGCTGGGTTTTAGTCTTGGGTCTTCTAATCCCAACATCCAGGGTTTCTACCATTGTCATGGGTAAACATGAGTTCAACTGTGGAGCGATTGAGTTTAAAACGACGGACCACTTCCTCATCCCTGCTAATGCTGTGCTGAATGCTTTGCTTTTAAATGACACTATTTCAAATCATGAAAATGCATGTGCTTTGTGTGGAAATGGGAAGAATATGAGAAGGCTATTGCTGTTCTCTAAAAGCCACTTAGCTCTGATTGCTAATAATGAGAGCTTTTTATATACCAGTGCTTTTTACAAATGTAATGATATAACGATGCATTCCACAAGTGCTTATTGCACCTCTGCTATGTGCGGTCACAGGGAACTCAGCAGTGAAGTAATTTACAAATGTCCTTATCTTCCTGTAACTGACACTGCAACGATAAGTGATGAATTACCAGTGACCTTGTTTTTCCGAGGCTGTTTTACTTGTAGGTGAAGAGAAGTCAGTCTGGCTGCTCTTCTGGAGGGACAACTGCTGCCTTACCTCTCCAGGGAGGAGAAGTGGGTGACCTGGCCTCAGAGACATGGACTCAGGGCACTGCAGGGCCAGACTGACTTTTCTTCCCTGCTCCTCTTGGCCTCTCTTGATGAAAGGGCTCTGTCTGCTTTGACTGGTTTTTGCCATTTTCCCTAAATCATGCCTATTGCTCTTCCCAGGCCTTGCATTGTTCAATGTATTTTTCAAAGGGGAGATGAGTCAGTCTCTCTCTCTCTCTCTCTCTCTCTCTCTCTCTCTCTCTCTCTCTCTCTCTTTCTCTCTCTCTCTTTCTCTCTTTCATATTTTAAAACCCGAGAAAAGGCACAGATTGGCCTAGTGTGCATCACGTGTTTATCCCTACATCTGCTGAAGGTGGGAGTGAGGCTCAATCTCTAAGAAGATGCCTCTCTCCTATAAACATGTGGAGCACTCCCAGGGGAGGACAGTGCTGGGCAGACAATTATGTCCACCACAAATGGTCATTTCTTTACTTCTGTATCACATACAATGGGCTCTTATGAATGGTAACCCTACTCCAACTAACTCTGTCAGACTTGCAGGACAGAAACGACTGTCCTCCTTGGACAGATGAGGAAACCAATGTCAAAGAAGTCAAGCCAGGCCAGAGGTCACGTGAGTCAGAATTCAAGTGCAGCTTTTCTAGATTCAAATTTCAAATCACGAACGAGACTGAGAGTGCTTCTGGGCTTCCAGAGACAAGCTCAGTCATGCTTTGTATAATTGTAGGGCGATGTGCTTTCTTGTTAGGATACCTTGAACACTGTAATCACTATAGCTTTGGTAATAGCTCTCAATTAAAAATTTGTTGGGTCAATAAGAAATATAGTTTCCTGGCCAAGTTAGGTAGCTGACATTTTGTAATTGCATGGTAATTTTAGGTGGTTTGTGGCAAGAAGCATTAACTGCATTTTTCTAAACCTTTCACTTTATCACTGTGGGGAATCAACAGCATCCACCATGGGTGCATGTCAAAGGCTTCATTTGTTTATTTTCTTCCAGAGTCTTCTTCACAAACAGGGATAGAATCAGAATTAAGTAATATTTCTTCCCTCTATTCATCCATCCACACATCTGTCCAAATGACCCATCTGACACGTCCATCCATTACACCATTTATTCATTCAAAAACTTGTTTGGCGCATGCTTGATGCTAGGCACTGAGCTAACTATTGAATGGCATACAGATAATAGAACACAAACCCTCTCTTCACAGTGCTCTTTGTCAAAGTTGGGTGGCATCACCTGTTAACCACAATTCTAATGACAAAGGCAACTCAACCAAGGTGACCTACAGTGCTGAGAGTGAATAAATACCAATGCATAGTAGGTAGCAGAGGGTTTCCAGGCCAAAGAGATCTAGTCATTGATGATAATTTCACGTGGCATTTATACATTACGGGAAAAGGTATCAGTAGAAGGGTCATGGATGCAGCAACCCTGGGTTAGAAGAGACGACTGTCAGAATCCATTTAATATTGTCCAAGTGATATGAGTCCTCAACCTTTGATTCTCTATGGAGACTGCCCTTCTGAGGAAGAGCTCCTGGAGAGTTCAGGTGCAATATCCTCCCCCAGGCATTCCATGACTCTTCTGAGTATAAGCTACTCAAACATGTGTGGACATCATTTTAATTCTAAGGTATCAGGATTCCAGGGTGAACCAGAGTGTGGGGTAGCAAATAGAGTTTCAAGTACTTTGTCACTTGCATGTGGATATTCCCAATTATCAATGAATGGGTTAATATTTAAATTTACTCATTAATTTTTTGTACTTTTAGTTCATTTGACTCTTTCACTGAAACTCCTCTAAGAGGAAGTACCCAACATATCAAGGTTAAAACTCTGGAATAAAAACATGCATATGAGATACTGTCCTTAAGAAGTCCAGCATAGAGCCAAGTATTCTATCTAGAAAACATTTCCATCCACATTTCATGCTCATCTTCATCTCCTTCCCCATCGAAGCATGGCTGATGCCAGGGTGAATGGTATACCCAGACAAGTGGAGAAGGAGGCATAGCACCTGATGAGATTGAAATGGGCTCTAGATAGGAAGTGAAATTTGAGCTGAACCTTGAAGGTGAGTATAATTTTTAATTTATTTTTACTGATTTCAGAGAGAGAAGGGGAGAGGGAGAGAGAGATAGAAACATCAATGATGAGAGAGAATCATTGATCAGCTGCCTCCTGCATGCTTCCCACAGGGTACTGAGCCTGCAACCAGGGCATGTGCCCTGACTGGAAATAGAACCATGATCTCCTGGCTCATGGATTGATGCTCGATCACTGACACACAAGCTGGGATTTTTGACTGGCAAGGAATGCAGGTAACTGCACTCCAGGTTCAAAGGAAACCCATGAACCCTTCCTGGAGGTCAAAGGCAAAGTATGGTCAGAGAAATGTGCCTGGGTTGCTGGTGGAAGTTCAGAGAGTGAGTGGATGGGGATGGGAATGTGGACTGACTCAATATGGTGAAATTCGCAATACCTTGTTAAGAAATCTGGATTTCTCCTAGGGAAATAGAGGTGTGAAGAAGAAAGCCTGTGTGATAACATGTATGTTTTTGCATGATCACCCAGAGGCCGCCTGAAGGACAACTGGATCCTGAAGGCAAATTGTACAATCAGGGGACTGTTACTGTGTCCTGGCTAATCTGTTTCTACTCTTCGGGGCAGAATTCAAATGTCCAAGGACTCCGTCATGCTTCCTATACATGAGGTCAGATTTGCTTCTGAATCATTATGAGCTCTTCACACCCATACACTACTTAGTGTGTTTTATTTACACTACTTAGTGTGTTTCATTTACACTACTTAGTGTGTTTTATTTATTTATCAAACTGGAAACAAAAGAAAGCTGTTTCACATGTATGTGTGAATTTAGAGAAATTAAACTCAGCTCACAAATATTTACTGAGCATGGATGCCCGCACAGCATATTGCCGGACTCCTGTGGATGATATGGAAAAGGCATAGGATGTGGGTTTCCTTCCTCGTCCTTTAGTTTACATCTCACTTTATGGGTGGTTACAGGGCTCTTGTCTCCTCACTCAGCTCTGCACAAATTGATAGGTGCTTGGCCTGCCAAGTAGCAGGCAGCCTGAAGCTGGTCTGAGGTGGAGAAGAGGGTCCTAGGAGCAGGATCCCAGGGATGAGATTCTTTGGTAGCCCTGGAATCCATCCCTGAGCAAGATCTTTAATGGAAACAGCAAGGTTTTGTGTTTTTTTTTAAAATAAATTTTATTGATTTTTTTTTTTTACAGAGAGTAAGAGAAAGGGATAGAGAGTTAGAAACACCAATGAGAGAGAAACATTGTGCCCACAACCAAGGTACATGCCCTTGACCGGAATCGAACCTGGGACCTTTCTGTCCGCAGGCCGATGCTCTACCCACTGAGCCAAACAGGTTAGGGCCAGCATCTGGGTTTTGACATTCCAGAACTGTTGGGCCACAGACACAGGTCTATTTATGACTGATTGGATCACCGTCACACAGAAATGATTTTGTCACCTGTGCCAGATTGTCTTCCTCTCCTGGAAGTAGAAGGAGTCACCTGTGGGGCAGAGCTGACTGCCCAGGCATGGCCAGAGCAGGGTGGGACCTGCCACTGATTTGTCTAGGAGCAACAATTGATGCCCTAGGTTCCAGGGGTTTGGCAATGCTTCTGGGCTTTACCCCTTTCCCACCACCTCAGAAGACAGCAGTTCTAGGGGCTTTCATGGAACCTGATGCTTTGAAGATGCTTTCAGGCTGTGGCAAGCTTTGCATTCCATGTACTGAATTGTGCCGAGCAGAGAAGCCATAGGCTGGGGTACTGGAGGCCTGTTGAACGGGTGGCTCAACCACATCTGACTTCGAGAAATCGTGGTACAATGACAAATGTTTGAGCAGCAGATCTCTGTATAAGACACTTTTCATTGATTGTCACAATTTTCTAGATGAGATAAGCAGGACTCAGGATATTGCACTGACTCCAAAGATTGCGGAATCATGGCACTGCTGGGGCCTCAACCCAAGTCTCCTGTCTGCAGTTTCCATGTCCTTTCTCCCAAAAATGCAAGAGTCTCTTAAGCTTATAGACCTAAAAAAACAAGCCTTAGGTTTAGGATTTATAAACTAAAGACAACACCATGGTAACTGCTTCTATTACTTTGCTGGGGCTACCACAACAAAGCACATACACAGGGCCTTAAACACAGAAATGGACTTCCTCATGGTTCTGGAGGCTAGAAGTCCAAGATCAAGGTGTCAGCAGGGTCAATGTCTCCCAAGGCCTCTCTCCTTGGCTTGTAGATGGCCGTTTCCCCTGTGTGTTCACATGGTCTTCCCTCTATATGTGTGCCTGCGTCCTAATCTCCTGTTCTTATTAGGAGACAGTTATATTTTATAGGCCCCTCCCTAAAACACACATTTTAACTTAATTACCTCTTTAAAGACCCTATTCCCAAACACAACTACATCTGAGGTACTGGGGGTTAGGGCTTCAAGATATGAATATGATGGGTACATGCACACAATCAACCATTACTATGCTTAAAACATGTTTACGGCATTAAAAACATCTACTCAACATGGTTAAGGGAGTTTTGTGAGGCTCAATGGAGACACCCCATTCATTTTTTTCCAATCCCAGAATGCTTGCTGAATCCTGCGACTGTAGATGTTTGAGAACCTTGGATACAGCATAGAGCAACATGACAGGGGACAGTGTAGTTGCTATTATTTCTCTCTCCTGGAGGAGGAAGGAAGGCTTGGAATGGACATAAAGTTATTTTCCTAGTTGCACACACAAAGGATGGTGGAGCAGGGATTCGAACTGTTGCCAGCCTCATTCTCAGAAAAAAAAAAAAAAAAAAGCAAGTGAAAAATAGATGGGATTTAACAGGCAGCGTATTCCCACTTGCCCAGCCTTCGCTTGTACTGAAATTATTAAACTACAAGGGGTGGTGTGGGGGGAGGGCCGAATGCAGATACTATTGCTTTTAGAAAATGAGGCTCAGTCGGGCAACCCTTTCTTACCATCTCAGCCGGGGGAGGGAGCCCCTAGCCAGAGGGAATCAAATACTTTTCAAATGTCTCATTAAAATAAAAAGGTGATTCTTGCATTGGTACCGCGATAAAGACTACAAAGCAGCAACATGAAAACTCCCCAGTTTCCCCTTCTGAATAGGCCTCCGCTCCAGCCGCAGAATGAATGAGGGGCCACCCCATTATCTGGGAGCCTCAGAGAGTACAACCCAGGCTTTGATCTGACGGTGTCTAGGAAACTGATAAAAACTCGTTCTGTTTCTAAGCTTTCCAGGCCTGAAACTCTCTTTTCCCTTCGGCGCGCTATAAATGACCCTCTGAAGTGGCTGCGCATTCTTTCACAGCCTTGTGCCCCATCTATTCATAACCACGGTTATCAATTATTATACCAGCTGGAATGTCTGAGGGCCAGGAGGCTGTCAGGAGCTCTAATTGTGGTTCAGGGATAAAAGCAAAAACACAAATTTTAACCAATCATAATTAACTTATTCTCCAAGTGCAAGAAAAAAAAAAGACCCCTCCCCCCAAAACAAAACAACACAAAACCAAGGCTTATGAATCTGTCTCAGCTAATCACTCTTGAAAGCAGGGTGGAGGAGGCGAGGGGCGCTTTTATTGCAATGGTCCCTCCCGATTGGCCTGTGGTGCCAGGTTCCCCAGGAAGGAGCGGGGCCAACTGGCAACCATAGAAGTTCTCAAATCATTGGGGCTCTTTTTTTTTAATCTCAAAAACCCTTATTTTTCAAAGTAGCGTGATGTTTTCCAAGCTTCTGACAGAGCCTTGAATAAAGAGGCATTGCTTTCTCATTGAACCCAAACAACCGATGGAGAGGTCCAAAATATTTCATTAAAAAGAAGTTCGGTGGCCACTCTCACATTAATAAAGGAGGCACGTGTGACCTGAGGGATCCCCTGCACAGGCGTGAGGTCAGGCAGCAGGATGAGCTGGGGAAAGCCTTCACACAAGGCCTGGCACTTAGTAGGTGGTCAAGAGGCCAGCCCCTATCCTTGCCCTGCTCTCTTCTCAGACTGGCCAATGGCCAAATGTCTTGGAGGCATCTGGCTGGTGGCAACGACGGCTGAATGGAAGGCCCATGATGTCATGGAAAAAGCACGGCTGTGGAGTGTGACAGGTCTTGGGTTTTAAGCTCTCTGAGTCTCAGCGCCTGTTCTTTGACAATGGTGATAGAATGTCTGGTTTGTAGTTAGGGTGGGCCAGGCATTAGGGAAATGGTCCCTAGCCAAGGACCCGGCACAAGGTAGGTGCTGAGAAGTGTTTGCTGTGGCTCCTGGTGGTTCTCTTGGCATGTGGAATCCATACCTGCCATTTCTGGCAAGGGGTTGCAGAGATCTCCTTCTTCCTCCATCTCATTAGTTAGCCTTTGCATGGAAGCCTTTTACAATCCTTTCTGGGCCGGCAGCTCTGGGGAAGGGCTGGCCTTCTTGGAGCACACATGCTGGGGAAGCACATCAAAAGGAGAGACAGCATGGACACTTTCCAGGACGAAGGAAATAAGACATTGATGACACGATTAAACAACATCCTTGTTTCCATACAGAGTATCAGTCTCCAGAAAATTGTAGTTGTATTTTAGCATCGCAAAGGCAACCTAACAAGATCACATCCATGTGTGTTTACATTGTGCTGTGAGGTCAAGAGTCCAATTTTATTTGTGACACTAGTAGCCCTGTGCACGAGTCCGTGAGCCAATAGCTCTCTGCGGGGCCTGGCTGCTCCGTACCTGCTGCCCAGAGGCTCTCTGCGGCCCAGAGGCCCATCTGCAGCTGGGCATGGAATGCTTGCCTCTCCTCTGTGCCGCTGCTCAGAGGCCCTCCACAGCCAAGGTGGAATGCTTGCCTCGTCACCATGGCAACAAAGCAAGCATTCCACCAGGCCGCTCATGCTGCCCACTCTCAGCAGCCATTCCCCCCGGGGGACTCTGGTGGGGCTGACAGAACTAGGAACTGCCATCTCGTGGCTATGGGCACCACCATCTTTGTGATTGAGTGATGGTTAATTTGCATATTACCCTTTTATTAGATAAGATTGCCTGAGATACCTGCAGCCCAGGAGTTTGAAACTTTGATTTGTGAGAGATGTGACCATATTCTCTTAGTAGTTCTTGTTTATGAAACAGACATAACTGTGTTCTAAAATGTTTTGCTGAGGATCATTTTCTTAAAAACTTTATATCTATGGGAGGGGACGGTATTTGAAGGCATGCCCTTGGCTGAGTTGATGTTGAAGAATGAATCGGTCAGGGTAATTATTAGCTGTCCCAAGAGACAACTATGAAGTTGTAGTGGCTTCCCACAGTAAGGTGACACTCAGATGACATCGATGGGGTGCACATCTCACTTGCATCTTGTGGCTGTGTTATGGGGACTGTGACTTTCAAGGCTTTTACTGCCTGGCCAGAGAGGGATGGAAGAATTCAAAACAGCTCCAGCCTTGAAGTCATACAAATTACCACGCTGCTCACACTGACCTGAGTTGTTACTGTGGCCCCATACTAAATGTAAGGGAATCTGGAAAGTGTAGGGAAGCACATGAAATATTTGCTGAGCAGATATTGTGTCTGCTCTAGGGAACACTGGAGTTGGCACTTTGGCTCTGTGTCAGGACATGGAGAGCGCTCTCAAGAGTGAAGAAGAATGACATGAGGCTGTTGGGATATACATCCCAGGGCATGAGGATGGCCCTCCTAGGAAGAGGATACAGTCTCCAAAGGCCATGGGGACCTTAGCCTGGGGCATTGCCAATGAGCTGGTATTTGGGGCTGGACAATGCATCGGGTGAAACTTGCTATCCTTGCCACACCACAAGAGCCCCACTACCACCAGCAACAGTGACAAATGCCACCCACATAGAATGCTGGGCAGGCAGGTAGGTGGTGGCCTTAGGTCAATGCAGGTGCCACGGTGACCAATTTCACCCTAGTAGACATGGACATCAGCTACTGGAGCAGCAAAATATTTCCAGATTCTGCTTGAGGGAGGTTTGGAGGGAAAAAGCCAAAAAGCCATCAAGACCAAGGGAAGCTAAGCCTTGGGAGAAGGGGGCGTATATATTTTTTATTGGTCACTAAAAAGGCCTGATGTAGGCTAGGACTGACAAAATAGATAATTTGCTCCTCTGCAGTGATATCTAAGCCGGAAATAATTCTACCACTTTATTTTAATAAAGTAATGTTAGTCAGTTTCTTTTTTTCAAAGCCAGAAGTAGAGAGGAAGAATGAGATCCTACCATGAATACAGTGATGACAGTCTGATAGCGAAGTGACTAATGAGAATTGTGATTCTGGCTCACATGGTGGTTTTCATCTTCACCCATGAGTTAATTTATTCCTCACCAAGAATCTGTTTTCTGTGCAAGGATCTTATTTCCACCATTATATTAGTGTGGGAGCAGAGCTCTTTCAGGAAAGCTAAATGATTAGCTTACAGATGAGCAGCTAATATGTCCCAGGGCTGGAATTCAAATCCAAACCTGGTACTTGCTCTGGTAGACAGGCCGCCTCTCAGCGAGACGTAAGCAAGGCCTGTGTGACCTGCTGTGGCAGAGGCTGCCTCTCCCCTTCTTCCTCCTCCACCTCCTCTATCACTTCTCCATCGCCATCAGCAGCATCATCACCACCACCACCATCATCCTCTTCATCTTAAAGACAATCTCACTGCTCAGCCATCACAGCATCTCTCCTCTCAGTTTTGTCTCTGGTGGTGCTGGGTTTGCACAGATTCATTCATAAACTCTCATCCACTTCCAAACCAATCATTGTATTTGACACAGAGAAGTGGTTATGCAGTATTAAAAAGGATCCACAGCATTTCTTCTTGCTTCAGATCTTCTTTCTTGGGGCCCTCTCAAGGGGCATCAGAGAGGACATAATTTTATGAGCACCCAGGGGAAAATGAGTTGGGAGGGTCATATTCATTTGCTAATTGCTCTATCATAAGCAGTCCCTGTGTACCTACCCTATCATATGCTGGCCTGGGGATAGATGGTGGTGTAGGAGAGGTGAGTAACTTTCCTTCCCTGTTGTCAGGGTCTACAGTCTATTGCACACTACATTTTACGGGATCTCTGTAGAAGTAGGTTCTTGGTTTTTATTTCAACTTCAAAGTTTATGAGGCCTGCTATCAAAGTGACTCCATCTTTCAATTCATTGCCGATTTGAATTTAGAGAGAAGATTGAGTCTATGTACCATGAGTATGCCCTAGACCAGGGATCAGCCAACTATGGCCCATGCCAAACCACCTGCATTTGGAAATAAAACTGTATTGGAACCTAATCATGCCCATTCATTTGCATATTTTCTATGGCCACTTTAGTACTATATCAGCAGAATCAAGTAGTAGTAACAAAAAACATGTAGCTCACAAAGCCTAAAATAGTTTTTATCTGGCCCTGTGGAGAAAAAATATTCCCGTTCCCTATATTCTGCCTTAGAACCTTTTATCATAAACTATTGTGCCCCTATCTAAAGCTACACCCTCCACTGTGCACCATCCACCCTTGTCTATTCAAGGGTATTAGCCTAGTAATGTCTCTTCATCAGTATTGATCTCTACTGGGTCTTTCCATCAGAATGCAACATGCTGCCATTCCTCCTATCTTAGAAAACAAAAGCAAACCAAATTCTCCTGACCCTTCTTATCCCACCATTCACTGCCCATTTTTTCAGTATTTCTTTGCATTGAATCTTCTCAAAAGAATTGCCAACTTTTTCTTAAACTTGCTCTAACTATGAAACTGCTCTTGTTCCTGTCACTGAAGATATCCAATTTGCCAAACTGAGTGATCAGTTCTTGGTACTCATCTTGCCTGGTCTCCAGCAGCAGACACATGGGACCACCTCTTCCTCACTCATTTTCTTTACTTGCCTTACAGAGCATGGCGCACACACCTCATCTACTTCACCTGCTGCTCCTTCTCAGCTCCTCCGACTCCTCTGTTTCTCCCATGGTCTTACCAGGGGAGAATTCAGAGTTCAGTTCTTAATTTTCTTCTATCCTCTCTTCACTAACTCCCTCAACACTCTTAATCAATCTCATGGCTTTAAATGCAACATATATGCCAAAGTGTCCAAATTTTTATCTCCACCCTGATCTTACTTCTGTCAACTAGACTTGTGTATCACAGTTGACTCAATAGATATTCATGGCTTTCCATTAGACACCCCAAAATCAACATAATCAAAATGGAAATCTTAGTAACACCTGCTCCACCCCCACAGAAATTGAGGCAATACCATCCTCTCATTTGCTTAAGCCCCAAATCTTAGCATCATCCATGGCCCTTCTGCATCCAGTCTGTTAGGAAATCATGCCAGTTCTACCCTCTTGTCCTTTCACTGCTGCAGGCTGGACTCTAGGAGTCACACCTTACCTGGATGACTACAGTAGTTTCCTACGTCATTTCTCTGCTTCAGCCTTGGCCACTCCTCTCCATGTCCTCAGCCTATTCTTTACAGATTCAGTCACTCCTTTAAAACAGATTATATTCTTCCTTCCCTTAGTCCCCTCCAACAGCTCCTCATTTCACTCAGAGTAAAAGCCAAAGTCCTTAAAATATTCTATGGGAAGCTATGTGACCAACCCCTACACATCCTGGACTTGCCTCCCTGACCCCATCTCCGACCCTCTGCAGCCCTCAAATTCTGTTCCAAATGCCCCAGCCTTCTTTCAATAGCCTGAACACAATGGGTTTCCTGATACCGCAGGGCTTTTGCACTGGTTGTCTCCTCTGCCTGAAACTCTCCTCCCCTAGATCTGCATCTTTGCTCAAATAGCACCTGCTCAATGAGGCCTAGTCCAGATACCTTATCTAAAATTGCAAACTGCCCCTCCAGAATTCTTTTTCCTCCACCTTTTCCCTCCATAACATTCACCCATTTCTATACACTATATTCTTCACTTGCTATTTCTGTGGTTGAGTGCCCATCCCCCTCCACTAGAATGGAAGCTCTGCTAGGACAGGGATCTTGTCCCCTCTGCTCACTGCTCTCCCCTGTACCATAAACAAAGCCTGGATCTGTGCGGGCACTCAGCAAATATTTGTCCAAGTACTGAATCATTAAGTAGCAATCGATTTACATGATTAATAGTGTTTTCAACTAAAAACACACACACACACACAAAACAAAAACACTGGCAGCAAGAGATAGACTTGGGACTGTCAGGAAGAAGGCTGCCCCAGAGCAAGCCAGGATGTTTTGGCTTCCGTGCTGCTGATCAGCAGTCAGAGGTTCCCAGGGCATGTTGCCGAGTGGGGCTCCCTGCGTGAGAGGCCTGCATGTCCCAGATAAGAGGGGATCATGTGCAATGGCCCCGGCTATGATGAGTGCAAGAACTATTTTTACAAACAGAGGGGAAGATAATCCTACAGACGTGATGTAAAGGTCTGAAACATGTTGCCCCATCTCAGGGAGGCTGGCAAGTTATGCTGTTTATCCCAAAGGATGCCTTATTCCCAGACAATGTTTAAAAGGCTTAGGAAGGAGTTTGTAGGTTGTTTCTCACCAGGCAAAATGTTCTTGCTATTCCATGACCCATCAGTGGATTTGGGAGCTCTTCTAGGGTAGAAAAAGCATGGATTTGGAGTCAGGAGAAATGGTTTTGAGTTACGCCTCCATCACTGCAAAGTTTTCCACCTTGGGCAAATTTCCTAATCTCTCAGTACCTGGGTGTGATGTCTTGTTCTGTACCATGGGAATAAAGGTGTCTTCTCTTTCAAGACTGAGCTTAGCAATAAATGAAACAACACATATGCGTGCTTTTTTGTCAACTTAAAAACCAATAAAAGGTCATTCTAATCATTATGCATAAAAGCAAAGAAAGAGTGAATAATTCATTCAAATTTATGAAGTATCATTTAGTTAGTACACTCGAAAGCAACCCAAAACTATCTACTGGCCACTTTTATGTTAAACCCAACATGTGTTCAGCATTGTGAGGGTTAGAAGGTCCGGAGCAAGGTCATTGCCCTTGAGGAGTGACCAGCTTGCTGTGCAGATGCAGGCACAGAACAAGGCAGACTGCAGGTATTGAGATTCCCAAGGGCATTGGAGGTGTGACCTGATCTTCTTCAGTTCAGCTAGTATGTGCTGACATTGCTATGTCCCAGTCCTCAGATAGATTACTTCATGAGCTACAACAACTGAGGAAGTATTTCTAGATGTAGTTTGCCCATGGGGAACCTTAGTCTCCCATAGGTAAAGTGAGTTTTCCAAGATTATACCATTAGCAGGAGGCAGACCCAAGTTCCGAGTTTTTCCAGTTTCAAGCCCTATGGTTCCTCCATGGTCCATCTGTGCTGCACATGGCACACATCCTGCTTTACCCACAGGAAGATGCTATTTTAAAAGAGGACATGCCGGTATTGGGAAACCTCACATGGACACACACCTGTTTCCATAAAGGTAACGTCTGCTGTTACAGACTAAATGTCTGTGCTTCTTTCCCCTCACCCCCAACAACCCTCAAATTCATATGTTGAAATCCTAATTCCCAACGTAAAGCCTTTGGGAGGTAATTAGGTCCTGAAGGTGGGGTTCTCATGAATGGGATTAATGTCCTTAAAAGAGGGGCCCCAGAGAGCTCTCTGCTCTCTGTGATATGAGGCTATAAAACACAAAAAGTTCATCTGCAACCCAGAGGAGGGCTATGACCAAACCCCACTGTGATGGCACCCTGATCTCAGACTTCCAGCCTCTAGAACTGTTGTTAATAATCCACCCAGTCTAGAGGCGTTGGCGGACAGACTAAGTTATCTGCCAGGAAGGGGAGGGATGAGGGAGGGCTCTCCGTGTCACTGGGAGCCACTGCAGGTCAGTCACCTCAGTGACTTCACAAACAGCAGCAACCTCATGTTCCAAGTCAAGTAAGAGTATTTGGCAGGAAACAGGTTGGCTGACGTCTGATTACCCGCATGTACTCACAGCGACACACATGCATGGGTGTGAAATGGCTCACGTCTAATATTCCTTGTGAAGTGTGAACACGTTGGAGAAGGAGATGAGTCACAAGCAGTCTACTAGGGATCCTCAAATTTTTTAAACGGGGGGCCAGTTCACTGTCTCTCAGACCGTTGGAGGGCTGAGGTATAGTATTTTAAAAAACAAAAACTATGAACACATTCCTATGCACACTGCACATATCTTATTTTGAAGTAAAAAAATAAGGCGGCAAAAACACCTGATGGGCCAGGTAAATATCCTCGGCGGGCCGCATGTGGCCTGCGGGCTGTAGTTTGAGGACCCCTGGTCCATGCTCTGCCAGCAACAGGTTGCGATTCCCACTCCCTGTGACTCTTCTCACCTGTAAATTGAACTAATTTGTTTGTGGACTCCCTGAGGACAACTGTGTTTCTCTCTCACACCCCATCCCTCTATCCTTTTCCTCTTCTCCCTGCCTGCTCTTCCTCTTTTTGTCATCTTCCTACAATGAAGGGTTGCACACCTACATGGTGCAAGCCTATCAACTAGACAGACATGGTCTCTCTTCTTATGGAGCTTGTAGCCAAAATGGAAAACAAAGGCCAGACAGGCACAGAAGGTGTTATACATGCTCTAATCTGAAAGAACTCTGAGGTCTTCTAGCTCTTTGATCAAATTTATATGATGATTGTGCTGCAGATTAGTATCTTTTATAATCTTCAGGGGTCTGCTTCTCTCTTCCTTGGATTTATTCATCCAACAGATATTTGTAAATATTTGTGCCCAGGCACTGTCCTAGGATTCTGTAAATAACATTCAACAGCAGAATTTAAGACCCTGCATTCAAGGAGTTCACATTTCAGAATCAGAATGGGAAGCAGACCATGAACAAGCAAGCACAGCCTGTCATACAAATCCAGGCCCTGACAAGTTCAAGTAAGATGTCAGAGGGTGACGGGGAACTGTCTTCAGGAAGGTTGTCAGGGACATGTCTTTGAGGAGGGGACCTTTGAGTGGAGACCTGAAGGAAGTGGTGCTTTATTAAAAATAAGCTCTTTGCACCACAAGTTATTGTGAGTCCAATGCTGGCCCTTCCATTTTGTGCCTAAACCTGCCCCTGAGGCTGATAAGGCCTTTGCAGCAGCCCCGCCATGCGGAGCTGTCATCTTCATTAGATGAATGATGGGAATCTTCTCACTTCACAAAGTGTCTCGTTGCCAGACATTTAAAATTAGTGGGCTTGCTTTTTATTGAGCTCAAATGTGTCTTCCTTTAACATCCACCCATCAGAATGAGTTTTTCTTTCCATGAACAGAGATTGTTAGGTGTTCATTAAAATCATCATTCTCTCCTTCCAGTACTGTGCCTGCACTCCATTTCCCAACCCCTTCGCAGTTAGGTGTGGACACACACACCTGAGTTATACCTGAGGAAATATGGCAGGAACATGTGCCAGCTTGGTCCATGCAACGCTCTGGCATAAACGCCCTTTATCCCTCCCACTCCCCTTGCCAGTTGAACACAGAGGACAATGAGAGCCTGGGGACAACAGCCACAATTTGGAAGAAGTTCTGGGCCCCAGAGTGACCACGTAAAAGAGAGAAACCCATGGACTTACTCACTTTCCCAGAACTGTCAACTTGAGCTAGAAACAGGCTTCATTGAGGCAATACCTGTTCAGGTTTAATTCTGCAGCAGCAAGTCTAGTGAGTAGGACTAATGCACCCCGGAGCAGAACAGTGCATCTCACAGGATGCGCATAACTTTCCACGCCTCTCTATCATACTGCAGACACTGTATTTGCAAACCTGTCCTAATACTTACAATTGATTTATGTAAAACCCATGGGCTCCCAAAAGACAAAATGAGGGAAAATTCAACTACATATAAAATCTTTTCTAAAACTATGTTTACAACTTAGAGCATGTGAGTTGGCACATAGTAGGTGGTATAGCAGCAGATGGACAACCAATGTCTGTCCAGTGAATGAATGGCTGTGCTCTGATGGGCTTTATCCGTCAAGTGGTTGAACAGTAGTGCCCTTTGGCAGGTCTCTTCCTTGTGAATATTTATTGGTCAATGTCTGTGGATGGCAACACAGCTCAGAGAGACCTTGAACATCATCCAATGCCAAGGGAACCATCTTATTTCTGGCAAAACAAAGACAGGAGAATAGTAGCTAAAAATGGTTCCCCCCACCTGTTTTTATTTCCATGGAGATTTTAATTATAACATTTGAATTATGCATCTTGTAAAAAAGAATTTGTGGAGAAAACTGCCACAACTCGACTGGACCTTGAGTCCTAGCACAACCCATCTGTTCCGCCTATAACGTCGGGTGTTGCCTTCCTTTGAAAGGCCCTGGTTGTGGGGGTCTGAGATCTGGTCCCCACATCTCTGAGATGTGGAGAGCACATGTGTGTTTTTTTTCCCAAAATTTCTCAAGCCCTTTGCCAGACACAGGGATGTGCTCTACACACACACACACACACACACACACACACACACACACACAGAAAATGAACTGCAGAGTTCAGTCTCTGAGCTGCTCATCTGGGGAGGGGTGGGCCTTGTGCCCCTGGGGAGGGGGGGCGTTAGGCAGAGCTGCACAGTCACAAGTCTGTGTGCTTTTAAATGGATTCTCTCTCTCTTTTTTAAAGTAACTTTTATTCTGGACATGGACTAAATTTTAGTTAAGGTTGAGGCTATAATGTGGTGTCTACAAAGGTAACAATTCTTAACTCATTTATTGCTTATATTCAACCCCTTTCCCCACAGATCTATGGTAGATTACAAAGAGGCAAATAATGGAACAAGATAAAAGATAAAGCCCCATTGATTGTTAAGACAATAAGCCTTGCACAATGAGATGAGTAATGATAATATCCAGGTGTATGTCCTAATATTTGTCACTTGTGTGTTAAGACAGTGATTTAGGAAATGAAGACGATTTCCTTAACATGGAAAAGAATATGTCAAAATCAGCAGCAATTGCAAACATGTAAATGGTGAAATGCTCAGGGCACTCTTTCTAAATTCAGAAAAGAATGGCCACGCCTTCTATCACAGCTATGACCTACCATCTCTTGGCAGATGTTTGCATTATGTTTAATCAGCATGACTTATGAAATGGCAGACATTGTGCTAAGTGTTGGGGACAAAATGGCATGCACGACTGAATTTGGGGCCTGGCCTCATGGAGCTTGCAGCCTGTGAGGGAGGCAGATACTCGTTACGTAACCACACACAACATGGACAATTTCATTGGTGGCAAATGCTACGAAGGAGCGCTCCAGGGTGCCGTGAGCACAGGTAATTGGGGCATTTGACACAGAGGAAAGGCTTCCCGAAGAAACGAGCACAGGACTCTGGAGGGAAGGGGCCAGGAGTTTACTAAGTGCAGAGGGGTATGTGGAAAAGTGAGGAGAAAGGACTTGTTGGAGAGGGAGGTTGGTGGCCAGTGGGGCTGGAGCGTGGAGGGGGGGTTGGTGTGAACTGAGACTGGTGAGATCAGTAAGAACCAACCCACAGGGATTGGAGGGTGCAGTAGGGAGCTGAGTGTTCATTATGAGAGAAACAGAAAGGTGCTGGCTGTGTTGATGCATTGAGGTGGCACCATCACTTCAGGTTGAGAAGACTGACCAGGCAACAGTGCTGAGAGCAGACTAGGAGGCTGCCAGTGGGAAGGTGGGTCATGTGTGAGGCAGCTATGGTGTCAGTGAGATGAGAGTTAATGTGATCTTGAACAAGAGTGGTAATGGTGATGGGCAGAGAGAGAAGCAGGCAGGTCCAATCAGCCCAATAACCTATGAAGCAGAATTAAGGAAAGAATATTGGGAGGAAGACGCATGATTCCCTCATTGACTGGCAATACAATTATTTACCCAAACCAACTAAGATAATCAATGAGTATTTCTTTTAAATTATTAAGAGACAAATTATCTAATAGCATATGAAAATCCTATATTTCAGCAATAAACGGGTGCTATAATAAGAAATTAATTTATTTATAAACAAAAAATATAAAATACACAATAGTACCCTTAATAAGGACTGAAAATCAAAAACAAAAAGAAAAAACCTGAGCAATTTATTGACTGATATAAAAAAAGACCCAAGTAGGTCAGACAAAAAAAAAATAAATCTCTTAACAGGAAGAGATTAAATATCATAAAAATATCAATTCTTTCAAAACTGATTTATAGGTTGAATAGAGTAACAATGTCAAATATTCCATAACAACTTAAAATATATTGATAAAACAATTTAATTCACATGGAAATAAATAACTTAAATTTTTGATGTTTGTTTTAAATTGTTTTTAAGAAAAAGGATGTGGAGGAACTTCTCTCATCCTTAAGATATCAAGCCTTTTGAAGCTATAATTATTTAAGAAATCATGTAACATAGTTCAAGATGCAACTAACATTTTAATGGAAAGAAGATATGACTTTGAAACAGATGGGACAGGGTGGGGTAGGTAACAAATGGGGTTGGGTTTAACATTATGATTTTAGAAAAAACTTCCATAGAAGTCTTGTTTTGAGCCATGATGGTTGACCAAAATTATCATAGTGGGGGGAAAATTTGTGAACTTTCTAAGTTTTGAATTTTGTACTAGAGACCCAAACTCATCAAACTCTTTCATGAACTGCTATCAGTAATAAAGTATAAATCTTACTTCAACACTTTTCTTTGCAAATAGAAGGTAAGAAACACCATACTACAAGGGTTTTGTAATATTCCTCCTCAGCTGTAGCTATTGCCCAATTTGGTTATAAAGTGTGATGAATCTATAAAGTGAATATGTACTTTATCTCAACAGGGTCCCTCAATTTTTTGTCCAATACTCTCTTAATAGTTTTAATTTTACATTTTAAGTGTTCCCTTGAACAATGATTCAGAAGTATGAGGGCATACACACATATTTGGGCATCTTCAATGCATTTAAATGTTGCTCAGTGGGAAGAAACGCTAATATATTTTCTCATTCCACTCTCTGCCTGCAATGACTAATTCACTCCTGTAAAATATTCAGAGTAACACCGCTAAAGAAAATCACCTGAAGTTCATGCATATTTCTGCATGTTTCCAATTTAACTTCAGTTTCCTACGAGAGCTACCATTTCTAAATGTATTTAAGCGATTAAACGCCAAACATCACCCTGGCCTTGTGAAGGGGGAATGCCGATCACTACAACCATTTAATTCACAAGACTTTTATGAGAATGTGTGGTAAGTCCCTCTGAGATGTGTGGCATACAGTGAGACATGGGGCAGGTCTGTGTCTGTCTCTTAGGACCTCACAGTCTATGAAAAAAACAGTGCGCGCGTGTGTGCGCATGCGCACACTCCCACACACACACACACACACACACACACACACACCCCACAGTCAAGGGCTGTGTGAGCCCTCACACTCCTGAAAAGGTCCCCCTGACCAGTGTGACCACTGTTCCTCTTTGCCCATATGAAGCTATAGCTTGTTCTGAAAGAAATGACACAACCTGGTGGGAATCAAACCTAAACTCTAGTCTTGGTCTCTGGCACACCACAACCCATAGAAACAATTCTTTCCTGTCTATAACTGGGAAACCATTAAATTGTTTGGGGGGGGGTGTTGTTGACATTGGTCATAAGGCTGAATTTAATACTAATGCTAATTTCTAATTTAATTTAAATGAAAATTAATCTCTCCAAGAGCTCTCATTCTTGAAACTGTAAGGGTAGGGAGAATGTACCACTTATGGTTAGTAGTGATGAGTTTCATTTATCTAAGGCCATTCTCTCCACTGTTCTTGCTCAAGAAAACTTCTGTTTGGGAGAATGAAGAGTACAGACCAGCACTCAAGCATGAGAAAACAATGACATATTTCTGTTCTGGCCCAATTTTTGCATTATCTGGTCATACAGTAACACCTCCACGTGGAGCTATAAAGAATCGGGAAACGATACATGTCAGCCTTTCACATCTTCTATTAAAGTCTCAGTCAATCCACTGTAATGTGTCTTCCTATTAAATACCGAGATAGTTCATCCATCCATAGTAATTCCTTTGAATGGGCTCTCTCTTTCAATTGATTTGGCTTCCACCAGTATAAGGGATATAAGAGATGGCACAAGGTGGAAGCTATCCCGTGTGACGCACACCTAGAAGTCACGGGCAATCGTTTCTACCACATTCTGTGTATTAGAAGTCACTCACTCAGTTCAGTCATGCTCAAGGGCAGGGGAATCAATGTCCATCTCTTGATGGGAGAAGTATAAAAGAATTGCTGGGCATAGTACAGAACCACCGCCACAGAGCAAACGCAACCTGTATTCTGACATCTGAGATGAGTTCACCAGAAAGAAATCACATTGTTTGAGCGCATTAGCACACAAAAGTGACATTTCACAATGATAATAGACTCAGGTGACTTAGGGGAGGGGCGGGGATTGATTGGGATTTAACTAAGGCTCATGAATAAAAGCCTTAATTAGGTTGGTTTTTTCTGCTATGGAGAAGTGAGGAGAGAGAGCACCTCCTACGTAGGGTGGTGGGAAGTGGGAAAACTCCCTGCTTAACGCTTAACTCCAATAATACACAATGAATACTATGATAATCAAAATAACACTCATCCCTCATTTCTGCTGGCTCTGTGGCCACAGAGCACCTAGGTCCCTGTTTCAAGGGGAGACAGTTTTTCCCAGGGTCAGAATGACAGGCCTTTTTTACTAGTGGTCTCATAACAGTTTCCACGGTTCTAGAGAGAGGCCAGCATTCTTGGGCTTGAAAGACAAGCGCAGAGTGGTACCTCGCCTTCCCCCACCCCCACCCCCACCCCCACCCCCACCGCAGCCCCACCAGGTCTTTCAGTCCAAGGCTCCATTCCCTGGAACCTTGAGAGAGCTGGCAAATACTCTAAACAGATAAAAGATAATTGAACAAGGAGTGAGTAGTAAAGGGTGACAAAGTGCTATTTCCATAATAAGCTTATCTGAGTAAACTTTCTCAGGGCCCCGAGTTCCCGAGCAGGGTGTGGATTTGGCAATAGTAAAGAAACAGGCCACGCCAGGAATGTCTGGGGAGCTAATGAATGGCCCTGAAGTGGCTGACGTTCCTATCTCTGCTTTGGATCCCTGCCACCTTGACGCTAATGTCAGCTGGTGTTTAACTGGCAAACAAGGCTTCAAAGGGTTCCTGGGCCCTGCTCCTGGGCCGGGGCCTGTTAATGTTTAATTGTCATGTACAAGGGCCCACTCGCTCTTGGTGGATTTGGGCGTTTTATGACACTTTGAAAAAGCAGTGTTATGAGTCTCCTTGCTCCACGGACGTTTTTACAGACATGCCTGGAGTCACATGTCGCTTAACCTACACTGTGAGTAAGAAGCAGCGGCACCGAGTTCTTGGACAGGGGTAGAACGAGGCACCTTCAAGTGGGAGTTCTCCTCAGGTTTACTGCCTTAGCCCTAAATTTCACAGGTATCAGGGAGCATCTGGAGCAGCAACAGCAAAAACAAAACAGCATAGGAACTTGGATCTGGGAGACAAGGAAAAGTCACAGACGAGTAATAGAAGTGTAATAGCTCCACCGCAAAACGTTACAATTCTGCCATTGAATGGCGATGGTGCCTGCTGTCCTAAAGCTGCTTGCTGGGAAGAGTTATTCATGGCACTGCTGGACAGGCAAAGGGTGTGTGTGTGTGTGTGTGTGTGTGTGTGGGTGTGTGTGTGTGTGTGTGAGAGAGAGAGAGAGAGAGAGAGAGAGAGAGAGAGTTTGTTCCCTCTTTTGAAAAAGTTTATGTGCTTTATATTGTTCATGTAATTTAAAAAGTCAAAAGAGACCGTCTTAACAAAACTATGTAAGAAGAAGGCATAATAGAAGACAAATACTGTACTCCCGAAACTACACTGTGGTGAGAGAGTAGCTTCCAACTTCCTGACATTTGAAAAGCACTACTTTGAATTGCATATGAATGCTTTTTTTTGAATATTCAGCTCCATTCCATGTAATTGAACTCATCTTCATTGAGTGCTTACTAAGTGTTCACATCAAATAATCTCTTTGGTTTTGAATCAATGGCTTTTATAGAGACAGTTTCTTAGGTTTTATTCTGGAAATGGATCAGTTTGTGTTTTAATTATCCTTTTGATGAGCATGAATATCTCTCCAAGGAAGGAATGTAAAGAAAAATATCTAATTACACCATTTATATCAGAATGGCAAAGTGCATATTTATCTTGTTTGTTAATTATGTATGTCACAGCTGAAGACCAAACACCAGCTAATGTCGACATTAGCCAGAAGGGTCCTGGTAAACATCAAGAACGAGTGAGTCCTAAATAAAAAACAACCTAGTAAGTGGAAAGCATGTATAGCTTTTATATGTTTAGATGAAATGAAAATCTCTTTGTTCTCACCTTTTACCCATTCTGCATTCTAAACATGGACAGACTGTCACCTCCCAGATCTCTGAGAAGCAATCTTTACAGCAGGGCCACCACTATGAACATGTTGCAGGGTCACCCCGGCATGTGGCCAGATTTTTTAAGGAATGAAGCAGACAGTTAAAGTCTTCCAAAGGATTTAATCTCTTTTCTCTAGTTTTCTCCTTTGCCAAAAGGTAAGCAGCCGGTCCCTTCCAATGAGAGGCAGCACCTTGAAGTTCCCTCACACCTAGTGTGCTCAGCCCCAGAGTTCCCGCCTCCTATGAATGTAAATCCAGGAATAAACTATTGTGCACAATGCATGCTCTCTCCAAATCCATGAGCACAGTTATTTGGTTTAGAGCCCTAAAATATGTGATTTCTTTCTTAATAGCACTGAGAAGTGGTAAAGAAGAGAGGCCTTTATTCACACTTTATCAGCTATTTTAAATGGAGGGGTGTATTGTCCTCTGGGTAGAGTTACAGGCATACCCATTATGCACCTCACTTCTGTTATCATTAACGGTGGTGAGTGCGTGCACACACAAGCACAGCACTCTGGGGTTTGCTCAAGAGGCCACTCTCTTCCTCCTATTATTAAAATTCCTGCTGCACGTTTCTTAAATATCTGCAAAGTGAAACACAGCCTTTTCAGGACTTCAAGACTATCTGGGTATATGTTGCTGAGAAGACATTGGATTGTTACATTACAAAGGTTTGCAAATTTACTTTATGATAGCAAATGATTATGACCACTGCTCACCCCCTAGGAATCTCTCCAGAGGGGGATGCCTAGGGGTAGGCATGGGGAGTCATTCATTCCAGGTTTCCCATGCCAGCACAGTGTTAAGTCTCTGTTAGCAAGGAATTAGAATCTTTAGCCTGCTGACTTTTTTCTCGCAGTGTTAGCAGAGCCAGGATTAATGTGTGGGAAAGATAGAGAAATGGGCAAAGAAACCCTTTTTCCACTTATGGGGAAGAGCCTATTATCTATCCATTTGTCTATCCATCCATCTATTCATCCATTCTTTGGCTCAATATATGTATTGAATACCTACTGTGTGCCAGGCAGTGTGCTAGACTATGAGGACATAATATTGAAAAGGATATATTAGGTCTTTGCTCCTAGGAAACTCACAATTTAGTGGAAAGATAGAAATTAAATAACTAATTGCAGCCAGCTCTGTTCTTGCTATGCCAAAGAAGCACAGGGAGCCATGAAGAACCTGAATGAGTGGAGGGGAGAGGCAGGAAAGGTGCCTGGAGGAATAAATGCATGATCTTCCCTCTGAAGGAAAGGCAGAAGTCATCATGGGAGATAGCTGAGAAAGTGTTGACCAGGTTGAAGGGACAACATGTGTAAAGGCCCTGAGGCAAGCAGGATTCAAGTTCTGGCCCTACAACTCAATAAATAGCAGTAATAATGAGGCGTCCTTCCTTCTGAAACCCTGTACAGAACGTGCATTCACTCTCTTTTCTCTGCTCAAAAGGACATGGAATGAGAGTTTCCATTTGTGGTGAATGAGTTTGTGATGGAACTGAAACTGGACTCCAGCCAAGTAAACTCTTAGGGTTTGAATTATAACTAGCAGAATCCCCAACAACTTATCCTACCCACCCCATCCTCAAACAAAGGGCAATCATCTTTGTAATTCCTCCACACAGGTAAGGTTCTGAGGGGTGGGCCTTAGAAGTTCTCCATACTTGTGCTCCTCAAATGATCTGTGATGAAAGATCAGATTTTGAAAAATTCCAATGTGAGCTGATACTTTTATAAAATAAAACAAAAATGAGTTACTAGAAAAATGATCATGCGCTTTGATATCACAATCATACCAACTATAATACAATCTTCTAGGTGCTTACTTTCAATTTCTGTACTTATCTTATTGTAGATAGATAACAATTTGCAGAATAGACCCCTCCTAAAGGACCAGGACTTTCCCTAAACTTTAAATATTGCCTCACTGACCTCCAGCCAGCCTATCATTCAGCAATGTATTAACAATTCTTACAATTATTTACATTTCTGACTGGGCCACCTCTTGGGCAAAAGATTTCCCTGTATTAGTCCCCACAGGAAGAAGCAGGATTTCCTTTTACAAACTTGACTTTCTATACCCTACGAGGCACTTCTCTTAAGTCCTGGTATTTCCATGGTTGGCAGGGTAATCCCAGGTGGCACCTGTGTCATGCCTCTTTTTTCTATAAACTTCAACGTTAATGCAAGAAGTAGGATTCTAAAACCAGCAGGTGTGGCAGGCCAGAACTTCTGGCCTGGGGTGTCTCAGCCTTCATGTAAGGGCTGAAGGACCAAGAAGGTCAGAAGAGGAGGCATGTGTAGTCTTGCGCTCTGGATGGGTTTTGACTCTAAGAAAGAGGGGAGGGACATCTGCAGCCCAGCCAGTGGATGGGGAGAAAGGCAAGTGAAGGAAAGAGATTGACCATGAGACAGAAGTGGAGTGAGGTCTGCAGGACAGAGCTCACTTTGGGCAGATGGGCTGTGGCTTCTTCAGGATGAGTAGCTGGAATCCAGCCACTGGGAAGTCAGGGCCACAGATAGAAAGTGGTCCTTGAGCACTCTGAGCAGAAGGAACCCCAAGAGATGAAAATTCAACTCCAGGCCTCTTCTCCTTCTTCTAGGAGTTTAGAGAAACTTGATGCTTAGCTGTCATCTCTTCTAACTTCTTATTCTACACTCTTCCCCTAGATTATCTTGCTTGCTCACAGGACTTCAGTTACTTTATCAAAACCCAGTTGAGGAGCCATGTACAGGTGGGACGGTGATAAAGGAGGCTCTTTGTACAGCAGATACCATCTTCTAAAAGCGGCTCGCATCTACTACTGAAAGCTCTGCCTCAGTCCTTCAGACTCAGCTATCTCATTTGTAAAATAGGGGTAATAACAATATCCTTCTTTCAGGACTGTTATAAGGGACAGATTAAAATAATGTGCAGGAATCAACTTTGTAAATGATAGACTCCTGCTAGGGCTGCCATGACAACAGACCATGGACTGGGAGGCTTAACTAACAGAATTTGTTTTCTTGCAGTTCTGGAGGAGGGAGTGCAAGACCAGGTGCCAACAGGGTTGGTTTCTGGTGAGACCTCTTTCCAGGGCTTGCAGAGAGCTGCCTGCTTGCTATGTTCCCACGTGGCCTTTCCTCTGTGTTTGCACAGCCCTTGTGGCTCCCCCTCTTCTGGTAAGGGCACCTGTGCTATTGGATTAGAAATCTCATTTAACCTTCATAATTTCCTAAAAGTGCTATCTCCAAACAGTCTCATAAGATGTTAGGACTTCAACATATGAATTGTTGAATTAAGGGGTACAATTCAGTTTAGGACACCCAGGATTTATGCTAAACAGTACTATTATAATGCTCCATGCTCTCCTCAAAAACAAACATGCATCAGCCATGAAATTTTTCGAAAGTGAAATCTTAGTAAATGATTCATCAGTAGGAGCATTTCCAAAGTAAAGTTAGAATGAGTCCTTTTACCTTCTCTTTATCCACCCACATTCCACATACACTTCTCTGCTCCCAAAGCAGCATCAGCTTGCCCCATGGAGGAGTCACCCAATGGTGAACCACGACTCCAGGGAAAGAGCTATCCCTGATCAGAGCACCGAGCTTTCCTGGATCCCTGAACCTCTTGGAGTTTTTCTCCCATCAACTTCTCTTTTGGAGTTCTGCCTTTGGGATGGAGCAGTTTATACATTCAGGTCAGCATAACTGACTGACTTAGAACAACCCTGTCTATTTTAAAGCTTGTCCAGAATTGAAGGACCCAAATGGAAAGTCACACTTTTTAAAAAATAGATATTTTTATTGATTTCAAATAAGAAGGGAGAAGGAGAGAGAGGTAGAAACATCAATGATGAGAGAGAATCCTTGATTGGCTGCCTCCTGCACCCCCCGCCCCCTCCCCCCACTAGAGATCGAGCCTACAACCTGGGCATGTGCCCTTGACCAGAATCAAACCTTGGAACCCTTCAGTCCACAGGCAGATGCTCTGTCTACTGAACCAAACCAGCTAGGGCTAAAGTCACACTTTCTTAAAGAGAAATGCTATTTTGAGTAATTTATTTTAGGAGCCATTTCATGGGGCATTCACAGAGCTGTGGGCCACAGAAGAGAGACACCATGGCAGACCTCTGAGGATGGGAGAAACCTTGTAGAGTACATGAGTCTAAACAGATCATCATTCTTGTTCAGGATATAAGAAATGAGTCTGAGGCTCCCAGGCAGCGCACAGCGGCAGAAATGGAAGCAAAGAGCCTTCTTTGAAGGATAGCTATGGATTGAACTAAGCTTTTTTTGTTGTTGTTTCAATGCTTCTTTTTGTCCTAAACTACTTCTGATGAAAAATGAAGTTTATAGACCTAAAAAGAAACAAATGATTTGCCCGTGTTTTCTTGGGGTTGCTTGATCTATGTCATGGGCAAGGTGGATTTAAGGATGAATGGAGAGAGGTCAAGTGTCTCAACTTAGAATTGGGATTCGGTGGGGACAGGAACTGGAAATAGCTGAGTAGAGAGCCAGCCCTCCCTGTGCTGGGGGTGGAGGGTTGCTGCTCTAGTTTGAATTTGCATCCTTTTATTCTTCTCAACTATTGTTACCATTTTTCCTTTTTGTTCCTGTAGGTATAGTCGCTCATTTACTTAAAGTCAATAATGGGACAGTTCTGGGCACTGCAAATGTGGAGATTAGTGGGAGATTTTAAGGAACTTGAAATCTGTATCCATCAGCCATGGGTGCCAGCTTTGGTTTATTACTATGATTATGTTTTAGCTTCTTAAATATGTCATTGAGCACACAGTTCTATGTTCTACCAACCTCAGCCTTGGTCCAACTTGAAGCTCTGGTTGGATTAAAATGGTTTCCAGTAGTAAATGAGCTACTCATGCACTTGTCCACACTCATGGGAAGGAGAGAAAGCCTCTCCTCACATCATAAAACATGCATAGGCCTGGCCCACTGACTATTGTAAGTGCAATGCCATCTTATGACATGTTTAAGACTGGGCTCCAGTCCCTGCTGGTGTGGCTCAGGTGGTTGAGTGTCGTCCAGTGCGCCAAAAGGTTGCCCAGATTGGGGGTTCAACCCATCTTTGGTTTGGGTGCATGCAGGAGGCAACTGATTGATGTTTCTCTCTCTCTCCCTCTTCTTTCCTCTCTCTCTAAAAATAAATAAAAACATTTTTAAAAAAAGACTAGGCTCTTGTTCCAAGCTCTTGAAAGGCCAGAGGTACCAGTATTGACTTAGACTAACCCAAATTATCAGAGGAGCGTGGAACCATATTGCAGGTCCCAGGTGGGAAGATGGAATTGTGCTCTGGAGGTAACCAAGGCACAGACCAGACTAGGACTAATTCTTCCTGTCACTTTGATTAATTTTACTTGTAACTGGCATGTATGTAAGTTTGACAAAAATCAAATAGGGGTAACATATTTATGATGCTAAAACAACTAGCAGTCTTCCTTTCCCTAACCGGTCTCAAGAGGCAACGATTATAAGTCTGTTAGCTGTTGCCTTTTGGACATAGACCTAGTCTCATCTAAAATAACACACTACCAATTTTTTCCATTGAACACATTTAAAGGTTATTTATTGCATTTCTCCACTAGCAAGTGAAGATTTATCACCTTCTCCACCTTCTTCCCTCCCTCTAATACAGTGTCAGGGGTCTGCACACTACTACCTGTCGGCCAAATGCAGCCAGCAGCCTGTTTTGCCTCTGCAGTGAGAATGGTTTTTACATTTTTAAAGAGTTCTATACATAAATATGCTAAAGAGTCTGTATGTGGCCCACAAAACCTAAAATATTATCTTGTCCTTTACAGAAAAAGTTTGTCAACTTTTTGCTCTACCTTTCTGACATAGTAGTATAAAATTTTAGCAAAGCAAGCAATATTTTTTTACATTGTTATGATTTAGTAAATATTATTACTTGTACAATTTTTAAAAATCTTGTGTCAAAAAACTGCACTGTTTCCTCACCAGTCCAGTGTTTCATTTCTCCTCAATCTTTGTCAGCCTCTGTGTATCAAATGTCTGTTACCATTATTTCTAAAATCCCAAGAATATCACATGTTTTGGGCCAGCTGTTTGTGTTCCCTCAAAACCCATATGTTGAGGCCCTTATCTCTACTGCGATGGTATCTGGGTGTGAGTCCTTAGAAGGTAGTTAGGTCATGAGTGTGGAACCCTCATGAATAGGATTAATGGCATTGAAAGAACAGAAAGAGGGAGGTAATCTCCTTCTACTGTGCAACTTTTTAATTCTATTTTATCCACAATTTGTTGAAATCTATTGTCTATTTAATACTTCCTCTCTTGTTCTCTTTGGCACTGTGGGTTTACACTTTTTTTATTAATTATCATTTTTGTTGGACAAGAGTAAATCAGAACATATGGTCAATATGTCATGCTTTATTATGGGTCCACGTTAAGCTAAGATAGCTAGAATGTTGAGTATAAGAAAAGAGACGGGAAGTATATGCTATGAGCGATGCAAGGAATTCCTTCTGGTGACAATCATGGAAGATTTCATGGGAAAAGGATAATTGAGCTCAGCTTGCAGGACTGCTAGTAATCGGACAGGTGGGTATGCGGTCTGTGAAAGCCATTTTGGTAGTGGGGAGAGCAAGAACAAAAGCCCTTTGGGTGGGAATGTATGGGGGACTTAAAGAACAGCATACTTGAATCATTAATCTGGTTTGCCTAGAGCCTTCATTGCTCATTCCAGGAAGGGGCAGGGCAGAAAGGGAAGATGGGACTTAAAAAAGCCTTTTGAATGACAGGAAGGAAACAAAAGAAGTGGCTTATTTTTCAAGGGCGACTAATCCATAGGTCTAAGAAGTGAGTTGGTAGGGAATAGTTCATAGTAATTGTGTACAGATATGGCGGCGTCTGCAATATTGCGATTTACAAGAAATATATATTTTGTCATTCAGATTATCAAAATATCAGCCATAAGTGATGGATCCAGAAATGGAACCCTCGCTTATTTGAGTTGTAAGATTATAGTCTCAACCACTAAAATATATTGTGTTCCATTTTTAGGAGACAGTGGTGTGTTAGATGCTTCGAACACACACCTATACTCAAGTTTAAACCCATCTCAATCTCTGCCCTGGGTCAACCCTATGGGGGGCGGGGGCATAATCTGGGTGTAAACCAAGGAAACTCCAGTCCCTAGATCTGAGAAATGATCAAAATGACCAAGGATTTCACTCAAAGTCCTTTCCCCATGCACAGAACATAAAAGAACATCAGAGAAAGGAGGACTTGCTCTCTATCGCCCAAAGCTCAAAGTTGGTTAATGAAATTAATGGATAAGGGGACACTGGCCCCTGAGGTTTATTAGTTCAGACAGGGAACTGATCCACACTGTAGGCACCCGCAACAGAGGCCACAAACCACGAGGTTGAGACCCCACTGATCTCCCTGTTTCCGAACGCCCTCCTCCCTCAGGACAGACGGACCCTGTGGCTTCAGAAAGAGTTATGAGCGTTGGCATCCTGTAGTGAAAGGAACAGGCATCTTCCCCTAGTTAACTGTCCTTGACATGCTGAAAGCATGATTCATGATTCATGAGAACTATTTCTTTTTCAGAGGAACCCTTTTGCTTTGCTTTGGTCCCGGGAATAAATTGGCCACAATTAACTCCCTTGAAGAAGTGGTTTCCCCACCACATAACTCTTCCTTCTGAGGACAATGGCTTTGTTCAGTGTGGTAAAGGGGAAGTTTAACCAAAGGAACAACTGAGCCCACACTGATAAAACATCAGTGTTATCAAGGGACTGCCAGGCATGAGGATTGAAGCACCCTTGCCTTGTGGGCACTTTAAGAACAACCTTTGAATATGGTTCCCAACTGCCCCTCCACATGGATGTGTCATGTTATGTTAGATAGTCATTTACATTATTTCAATATCAGTAGTAACACCATGTAGATACATTTAATTGAATTTTCAGAGTTTTCTCCTTTTTCTTTTTACATAATTTTGGAACATGTTAGAAACCACATCTAGAACATTACAGCTAAGGATAGAGTTATCCTCTGCAATGTTGGGATGCTCTTTGCATCCTGCAAGCAAAGCCTCTCCACATTGTCTAGTTTAGGGTCTGAGTGAGAGGCATGGGTAAGGTCTAAACCTCATGTTCCTCCTTCCTCTTTTCCTTCACTCAGAGAATCAATGCATTGCCCATCATCTTCTTGGTGTCATCCTTGAGTTCTCTTGCTCCCTTATCACATCTCCACACATCTCCAGGTCATCAAATTATTCTCTGAAGTCTACCTAC
Source organism: Murina feae (assembly GCA_004026665.1). Taxonomy (NCBI): domain Eukaryota; kingdom Metazoa; phylum Chordata; class Mammalia; order Chiroptera; family Vespertilionidae; genus Murina; species Murina feae. Next base: position 58,976 of record PVJC01005043.1, read on the forward strand.
TAAATATTCTGTCTGTCGCCTCCCCTCTGCCTCTACCTCCATTTCATAATCATTTATTGCCTAGAGTACCATGGCAGCTTCCTAACCTTCCTCTTCCTGTTTTCAGACTCACCTCTTTTATTCAATCTCCATTTTACAGTATAAACATTCTAAAACATAAATGTTATCCAATCGCTCCTATTGTTGAAACATCTTTCACTGGTGTCTCATTCCCGCACTTGGTAAACCATGCCCTCCACAGTCTGGTTTCAAGCCCTGAGTTATCATTGCTCTTTATCATGCTACCTACATTCTAGCTGTGTACCATGCCATTGACTTATTTGCAGACTTTTCTTCAAAATGTTCCATGCTCTTTTTCCTTTCTTTTTTTAATGCCTAATCTTTCCTTTCCTGCAAAGCCTTGTTTCTAGGCTCATAACTCAGTTCCTAAATCATATGAAGAACTCATCACATCCTTTTCTAATTCTCTTATAACCCTGTTGTCACTATGTATTTATATATCTATCTACCCTGTTAGACTAAGAGCTCCTTGAGGGTCAGGGATCATATCCTATCACTGAATCTCCACCCTAGCATCTCCACAGAGTCCTGAGTTCCACAGTAGTTCAGCCACATTTCTTCCCCCACTCAGGTCATGACTGTCTCAGTTATTTATGAACCATGGCATTTCCCTCACTGGAAAGTTGAAGGGCACTCAGACAGGTAATGGCCATTATTCAAACATGACTGGCTTACCGCCAATATAATTCCATTAAAGGTTAAAACATGCACATTGTTTTAGAATCTGGAAACAAGCCTTCCTAGATGAAGCATCTAATTCTGGTCACAGTAGCTCTCCAGGGAGCCACTTCCACTCATTCACAATTGAGCTCCAAGATAAAAACCTGTTTTCCCTCTTTAACCACAACCCTCTCGGTGCTCCTGAGAGCCCCAGATATATGTGGAATGGCAAACACTGTTAGAATCAACTGGTAAATATGGCAAAGGGAGATGGAATCAGCATATTGAGATGCATTTCAGAAATTAACATATGCTGTGGATCTAAGAACAAAGTACTTGGAGTGAAACCCACACTGGGTGGAGGCAGTTAGGGATGGGTTGTCTATGACTAAGGTGCATCCTTTGGTCATCATCGAGATAAGGTGATTAAGGTTGTTCTCCCACCACAGCTGTCCCTTTCTCTCTACTCCTCTTTAGATTCTCTCTTGTGTACTCTTTGTTCCATCCTCTTAGTCAGTCCTCATCCCTCAGAGGCATGCCAGCTTCTTGTCCAGAGACTGAGTGAATGAGGAATGATGACCACTACCTCTAGGCAATGTAGCTAGAGGTGGAGGAAGCTGAGGGCATGAAGGGGAGCCCACTTAGTCAAGACTCATTTGTAAGGATTTTAGAAACTTGACTCACAAAGACAAGTGATTGACTGATGCTCTGAAAATATCAGCCCTTTCTGCTACAGGAAGACAGATCTCCTTCTGGATGGAAGAACCTCGGATAATTCCTTCCCTCTGATCAGATCTTAATGACCTCATCCATGGAATGGAGAGATGCTGTTTGTCTTCTGAAGGCTGCTTACTGTTAGTAAGAATGTTGGCTGATTCCTGGTATCTGTTTGGTTGGATTGAAAGCAACAAAAGCATAGTATTCCATTGTGTAGATGTACCACAGTTTTCTAATCCATTCATCTGCTGATGGGCACTTAGGAAGGAGTTCTTAGCATTTGCAGGAGTATGGATGGAGCTGGAGAACATAATCCTAAGTGAAATAAGCCAGTCAATGAAAGAAAAATACCACATGTCCTCACTCATCTATGGATAATAATAACCATTATAAACTGGTGAACAAAAATAGATTCAGAGGCAGAGCAACATCAAACAGACTGTCAAATTACAGCAACAAG